>PVJS01013623.1:0-41771 GCA_004027185.1 Glis glis | reverse complement strand
TGGTTCTGGTATTTATATCTTTTTTTCTTCTTTGTCTTGTATTTCTTTAAGTTATTTTCTCTAGTACCAGCTTGGTCGTCATGAATTCTCTTAGTTACTGCTTATCTTGGACGGTTTTTATTTCTCCGTCAATTTGTGTGTGTGTGTGTGTGTGTGTGTGTGTGTGTGTGTGTGTGTGTGGTGCTGGGGATTGAACCCAAAGGCCTTCTACCTCCAAGCTACACCCCAAGCCCTATTTTTTCTATTCTTATTTTGAAACAGGGTCTCTCTAGGTTGATGAGAGTCTCACTACTTGCTGAGGCTGTCCTTGAAACTGCAATCCTCCTGTCTCATTCTCCCAAGAACTGGGATTACAGGCATGTGCCACTATGCCCAGCTCTCTCTGTCAATTTTTTTAAGACATGTTTGCTGGACATAGCAGTCTTGGTTGGAAGTTGTTTTCTTTCAGAGTTTGGAGTATATCATACCAATTCCTCCTGACTTTCATGATTTGAGTGGAGAAGTCCAGAGTGATTCTTTTGTTTTGCCCCCATATGTCAGCATTTCTTTTGCTCTGGATGTGTTTAAGATTCTCTCCTTGACCTCTATGTTAGTAATTTTGATTATTATGTGGTTTGGAGAAATTCTTCTTTGATCTTGTCTTATTGAGATTCTGAATGTCAACTCTATGTGACTGTCCATCTCGTTTTCTATAATAGGTTAGTTCTCTGATATTATTTCTCTGAGGAGGTTTCTAATGCCCTTGGTTTATGTTTCTAGATCTTACATGTCTATTATCTGTTAGTTAGGTCATTTGAAGATTATCTGATGTATATAATCACATCAGTTCTCATGTATTCATTTGTTGCACCATCAGAAGTAGATTCATTGTGTCTTTTATTGGAATAAATAATAAATGAGTAAAGATGAAATGATACATTTATTATTTTCTAATAACTGGTCACTGTGTAGAATGGCTTGCCTACATCATTATCTAATTCTTCTGCTACCCCTTGAGATATGATTATTCACATTTACATAGAAGTAAACTTGTCAAAACCACAAGCCACTGGTCATTTTATGTGATTTATTGCAACTCTCATGCATGTTAGTGGTGAGGGCTGGGCTGAGGTTGGTTTCTCTGGTGCAAATGTCAGTATTCTTATCCTCTATACTATAAATACCTGTAGTCACAGATGTTAGACTCAGGGGGGTCTAATTTCTAGAAATAAAATGCCTTTTCATCTTACTACTTAATTAATTATCCCCAGGCGAACTAGTAAGTATCCCCTGCATTTTCTTGACCTGAAAAATGATGACAAATAGTTCTTTCCTACTTTATAAGTATGTTCAGCTAATGTTTCTAGAGTACTTTGGAGCCATCTTCGGGTATTAAGGGAAACCATATCCTATATAATAAGATGGATATTTTGAGGGTCCTTTTCGCTTCCAAGAAGAGGATTTTAACTGGTTACAATTGAAGCTCCAGTCCACTTGAAGTTCAATATGCTATTCTTAGATACATCTCCCACTGGGTTTCAGCATCACTTGGATTCAGAATTTCACTTGAAAATGAGCAGTGAATTGGGCACTTCATAGAATCCTATACAAACTCAAAATATAATGATTGTTAATTTTAGCAATCATGATATTTTGTCAGTGTGTGTGTGTGTGTGTGTGTGTGTGTGTGTGTGGTGATGCTATATTCCCAGAGGCTTTCCTGATCCTATTCCTCCTTTTCACCCACCTTGAGTATGTTAATGGTATATGAAAGCTAGATCGAGGATAATCCTTATAATTATTCTACAATTTTGTTAATCTAGAAAGTCCAGTACATTTTGTTCTTAACAAAATGAATAAATTTAACAACCTATGAGGGAAATTTTAAACCAAAGTATCGCTCATATGGGTGGCTTTCTACAGTAATATATTGTCCTAAATCTCAATGGATTAACTAAATAAAGGTTCATTTCTTGCTCACACTGCATGCTTATTGAAGTTTTGTGAGGCAATCTATTTCACTTCCATGTTGTCAGAAAGGAGCCCCGGCTGATGGAGGCACCATCATTTTGTAGCTCCCCCATCTGAAACTAAGTCACCTTATTCAAAGTGGCAGAAAAAGAGGAACTGGAGACTTTTTACACACCACCATTGCCATTCCATAGGGTGGAACCAATCACAAGGCTGTTTCCCACTACAAGGACACCAGGAAATAAAAGGAACTGAATGGGGCACAGGGGAGGTAGGTCAGTGGTAGAGTGCTTGCCTAGCATGTGGGAGGCCCTGGGTTCATTCCCATCACTGAAACAACAACAGCAAAATATGGCCCACACCTACTACCTAAAAGCAAATAAATGGAATGCTTTGTGAGGTTATCACTGCTTCCACAAAGAGGAACCATTTAAGTCTCAACTGTATCCAACTAAGCAGCTTTTCAAAGCCCAATAAAACATTTGTTCGTTGAAGTCCCTTCTAGAAGCATAGCTCATCCTCAAACGTGTTTACTACATTAACTTATGGATGACATGTCCTTGTTTCTTCTCTACTTAAAACACTTTATAGTGCCATTATCTCATTATAACCTCATGTTTTTTGTATGGCATAGGTAGTAATAACCTACATTATCATATAGAAAACCGAAACTTTTAGAAAAATTAGAATCTGAAGAGGAGATATTTTCTTTCGACTAAATTGACTTCCTTCATATTACAACAGATTTACTTCTGTACAACTATGAAGGAAAGCAGTGTAGATATTTTCTTTTCCCAGGATCTCAGTCACAACTTTATCATAGCTGATCTCTTTTTAGACTCTGAAATGAAAATTCCATTTTCTGATGGTGGAAACAAGTGATGTCACACAGAAGAAACTGAGCTTTAGTCAGAAGATGATGTGAAGTGGATGGTTCTTACATCAAACTAGGTGATTAGTATAAATTTGCAAAGACATGTTTTATATGTCAGTATTTTTTTTTTTTGGTGTATAGTGTTCTTACTTACCTAAGACCTACAATTGAGAACTCTGAGGTACAATCATTTTTAAATTCCCTTATATACAAATAGCAAGGAGATATTAATCTGCTTGGTTTAAGTTCATCTTTGGATATCAACAGGATAACCTAGCTATCCATGATTAACATCCATGGTTAGATGTAGAATGTCCCCTGTAGAGCCCATGTATTCATGTTCAGAGTTGATGTAATTAAGTCATGAGGGTTGTAATCTCATTAATAGATAAATGCATTGTGATGGGTTTACTGGGTGGTAATCTAGGCAGGTGGGGTGTGGCTGGAGAAGGTAGGTACCTGGGGGTGTGACCTTATGGACTGTACTTTTGTCTCTGAATCCCTCTTGCTTGTTTGTTCTCTGCTCCTGGCCTCCATGATGTAAGAGGAAAGCCCTGGTCCTCCTTCTCTCTACGTCTCACCTCCATTCCCTGAGCTTCGCAGACCCTGTTGTCACATGGACCGAACCCCGAAATCTCCAAAAACTGTGAGCAAATACATCTTCCTTTCTCTTAGCTGTGTGTTCAGTTATTTTGGATTATAGCAGTGAGAACACTGACCAAGACACTAGCTAAAGTTAAGGAAATAAAACTTGAGTGGTATACCATGAATGAACACTTACTGAGGTGTGTCAAATTCTGACGGACTCAGGGCTTTTCCTCTAATAAAAAAATTATCATTTTAATTTTGATAGGTTTATGCCTAAAGCAATTATAATTTCAGCTTCGATAATTCTTTAGGAATGAAACTGTGTTTTGAAATGATTATTAGGAGCAGGCTCTGAAATGGCATGTAAATTTATTCAAACCACTAATACAAAAAATTGCCAAGAAATTAATTTTTGAAGATATTTTTAAGTTTAAATGATTCCTCCTTGAGACTTTACTTTTGTGACCAAGAATGTCCATTAATCCCTATTTTGCTTATTTGGTTTACAAGTCAAATAGTTTTAGAGCCCTAGGTTATGGACATTCAATTTCTAATGTGTTAATATTCACTGATCCAGATACCAAATACCTAGTGGCCTCAAATAGCCAATACCCAGAAAAAGGCTGCAGACCAGCTAAGCATATAACACAACCTATATTCATTTATCTAAGAAAAGCCCCACTGGGGCCATACACATAGCCTGTGGGTTCCTATTTTAAATATAATTTTACTGTAGTCAATACTGTGATTTACCAACTCAATAGGGTAGAAGTAGGAAGTTTGAAATGGAGAAAGGGAGCTTGTAGAGGCAGTAGGAGCCTCTTCTCTATCTCTTTCAGTTGGTATGCATGCTACTGCAGCCAGAGTAAGAGCCAAAGGTCGAGGCTGAGACTTGTATCTGATGTAAGAGTGTGAGTATTACCAGCAGGTCCTTACCAGGCAGGAGCAGAGGTCAACAGGCTTGGATCAAGCACTAGGGGAAATGCTGGCTTAGAGAATGTGTACTGCCGGAGGAAGTGAAGAGACAGAAGAGGATGAAATAAAACCATAGGCATAACTTTCAAGAAGATCACCAAACCACAGTATTTTTTTTCTAGAATATATGTATATGTGTCTGTATGACAGAGAGTAAAACTTCAAAGGGATCAGTAATTCACAGTTAAGTTCACACACACAAAAGAAATAATAATCTGAGACTGAAAAAAATGATGTTTTTACTAATGATGTATACAGTGTTCTGAACATTGAAAATTTTTCGCATATATATTATATGTTTTATACTAATTATATAAAGTATATTCTTATATATAATTAGTATATATATAGGTAAATTTATTTAATTTACTTATATATAATTACTTTACATAAGTAAAGTAATTTATATTATATATATTATATATATATAATTTACTTATATAAAATTTATATAATTAGTATATATATAAGTAAATTTAAAACCTATATTTTTGTTTATTTGAAATAAGAACAATGTTTATGTTGAAAACAACTCGAAAGGCCGGCCATGGACATACATGTTTAGATGTAGTAAGTATAAGTGGGACATTCTTAAAAAAGAAAACTCTTGGTGAAAAATATTACTATACTACATATGAAGACATTTATGAGGACTCAGTTACTAACAGATTATTATTTCTCTGAAAGAATTGATAAGTAGACCAGTAAGTAGAACAGAATAGGAAAGCCAGAAGCACATCTGCACTTATGAGGAATACCTGGTTCATAACAAACATGTCCTTGCAGCTGGGGAAGAGTAGGAAATGATACATAGTTGATTGAATATCCATATAGGAGAAAATGAAAATAAACAAGTACTTCTCACAGTCTATTACTGGAAATATAGCACTAATAATTCCGGGGGATTGGAATTAAAGAGCAAGACAGCACAGCCTCCAGAGGACAACATCAGAGAACACTTCCAGTAGTACCTGGGATTGAATAGACATTTCAGGACACAGAAAGAATTAATTATAGAGGAAAGGATTGATGAACTAGATTACATGAAAATTACAAATTTCTTTTTATAAAAGACATTTTTTTAAATTTGGAGGGTATTAGAGATTAAGCCCAGGGGTATTCTACCTCCAAGCTACACCTCAGTCCTTTTTATTTTGAAATGGGATCTCACTAAGTTGCTGAGGGTCTCACAGAGTTGCTGAGGCTGGCCTGGAACCTGTGATCCTCCTGTCTCAGCCTCCTACATACTGAGATTACAGCTGTATGCCACTGCACCAATCTTATATAAGACTTTTAAGAGAAAGAAATTAACTTTTACTTTCCCCATATAAAATCATACCCATTAATTTACCAAACATTTATCAAGTATCTACTTGGTTCTAGATACTTTCTAAGGGCTAAGGAAACAAAGACTAAAAAGTAATTCCTACCTTTAAGTACCTAACAGCCTAATAAGGGAACTTTTTTTTAAATTTGAGTCAGAAAACATGAAGTCATGGATTTTACAATCAGTTCTGTCAGAATATACTACTTATAGTTGGGAAAAGCAAAAGAGTTTATTAAGTGTTCTGCAGTTAAAGTGCTAAACTAAATACTATTGGGTAGACTATTTTAAAACTTTAAAAGAGCAGACGTTACCTAATAGATGTTGTGCAACAGAGATGCAAATAGTAATTCCTGTCTGTTGGGAAAATAACTCTAAGTTTATTTCTCCTTGAGACATTAACAGGTTCATACCCTAGATGCTTTCTTAAGATTTCTTTATTAAATGCATACACATCTATGAACAGTGGTGTGCTGGGGTCAGTTCAGAGTGGCCCCTGGGGACCAGTCATTTTGTTTTCAGGAATTTTGAAAGCTAGTTGACTTCATGTCGGTAGATTAAATCAACCATGGTTAGAGTACTTATATTGCTAAAATCAGCAGACACTGCAAATGTGGGCTCTTTTTTTGTTGTTGTTGTTTGTTTCCTAGAGATCCAGTTGAATCAGTTTTTTGTCACTGTTGTTTTTGTTTTCATAGTGCTGGGGACTGAACCCAGGTGGGCACATGTTAGGCAAGGACCCTAGTTTTAGTTGAATCAGTTTAGTTGAATCAGTTTAGTTGAATCAGTTTTATTGTTTTATCAGTTCCCTTGTTAACTGATGAGTTAAAGAAAATGGATGATTTAACTACAATATTTTACATATGCTCATTTTATACCTTTATACATAACCATGATCCACAATCTTTTGAAACTTATACTTTAACAGTCGATGCCAATTGTCATTTACAAGAATTATTTAGCCACCGTTCAAATATGTGGATGAAGAACCTAGTTTTCAGTCACTGGAAAAAAATACAAGGAATAGCTCAATAGGACTTGTGTTAAAATGGCAATCTAAAAGGTTGCAGCAGTAACATTTTATCTCAATCAAAGGGAACGAACAGGCAAAATGATATATAATCACCATACTGATAAATACTTGAATTTCCTAAATTCATCAGCTGACTTTACAAAGTAAGGCCTCATTCCCTTTTAATGTGTGGGCTGATTGCCAGGAAATTATAATTTTCAGTGTGTTTCTCAGGATTTTAACTGCAATTGAGTCTCTGAAGATATAAATTCAGACCTTCAATTCTCAGAAGATAGATAACTACTTAAATTTTAAAGTGCCTTGTGGCCTTTTAAACTAAGGTTCCTAAAACTTCGGTGCCAGACTTACCCATGGCCTTCCATTATTATTCACTTTTCATTTTTACAGAGCAATTTAAAAAGTATCACTTTGGAGAACTCCAAAAGTCTTAAGAGGTAATCAGATATCAGTATTATTATTATTATTTTTTTTTTTTTTTGCGGTACCGGGGATTGAACCCAGGGGCATTCTACCTCTGCGCTACACCCCCAGCCCTATTATTTTTTTATACTTTATTTTGAAACTGGGTCTCACGAAGTTGTGGAGGGCCTCACTAGGGAGAGAGAGAGAGAGAGAGAGAGAGAGAGCGCTGAGGCTGGCCACGAACCCGGATCCTCCGGATCTCCGCCTCCCAAAGTACTGGGATTCCAAGCGTGCGCCACCACGCCCGGCAGATATCAGTATTATTATCTTCATTTTATAAGGAAACAAAGGTCCAAAGTTGAACTTGGGAAACTTCACCTACTATTCAGGGCGATTCCAATATGAGTTGGCTATGATATCCTGTACAAACTTCAGAAAACAGGATGGAGACTTCTTGCAGTTAATAAAAGATGGTTTATATCACTGTTGAGTTAAAAACTGTGCAACTAAGTTTCAGACAAGCATCATAATCACAAGACCAAGAGTTAAGCTGAAGTCAAATTCCCAAATTGTTTTATTTTCTGTGTATATTTGGCTAACAACTTCACACTGCCAAATTTGGCAAACAAAAAACACTGGGTAATTTAAGGTACTGAGTCTGTGTGTTTGAATTTTTAATTTGTAGATTTGCCATGGAGCCAGTTCCTGGCTCTTGAAGGAAGTATAAATGCTCTTCAGCCATAGGCTACATAAGGTGCTGGGATTTCTTTATAGTTTAGCCATTTGGCAGCAATTCTTTTTTTTTTTTTCATTATAAGATTTTGCTGATGTTTTCACATCACTAGTTGAATTTCATTTTAAGTCACAATTGTGTTTTTCACTATTGGCTGTTAATCGTGGTTATGGAAATAATGGTCTAATAAAGCTGCATTTCAAAGTTTTTCATTGGGTACAAATGCTTTTGGTAGCTAAGGTAATTCCAGGGAAGCTCTTTGATAAGGACTTTGCTGTTTAAAATTATACAAAGGAGAAAGGGGAAACGGCCAGGGAAACTAAGCCAGGATAACCCCTTCCCTTTTATTCTCCACTTTACAAATGGAAAAGACAGCTATATTAAGGCTACCTTCATACATAGCCCTGAATGAAATAATTATTGAAGTAAATTTATATAAATCCGAGTATCAAAGTACAGAGTGCAATAAATCACAAGGACTATTATTTTCTTATTGCAAATGCAAAATGACTTTAATCTGCAATGTGGCTGCTTAGATTTTCTTGCTTTTTGTTTGGCTTTAGGAAAGAAGTGAATGAAACAAAAAATTAAACTTGGGTCTGGTCATGAGAATAGGCCTCGGGGTGAGGCTCTGTTTTTTCAGGGTATTAATCCAAATTTAAGGATTTGTGTACTTGACTAGGCTGAACTACATTTACTACAATGCCCTTCCTTCTGTGTGTCCAGGTAGGATGGTCCCCTAGGGAGATTCTTGGAGATTTACAGAGCAGAAGAGAAGCAGCATGTTGTAGCTCAGATATGTTGCTGCTGATTTTTTGACTCGTCTTGTTTGTGTGAAACAGCAGCTTAACCCACAACTGCTCTACCTCTCCCTTTCCTCTTTTCTCCTTCACCTTCTATTACTCCTAGGCTACATGTGTGTGTTTATTTCTTGGAGGAAAGACCAGCATTTCTACCAAGACATCCATATCACCAACCCAGAGACAAAAAAAGACCACATAGACTTCAGTTCTTTCCTATATTATTTCAGCCCATGCTTTTGGGTTCAAATTTGCTCTTGGTCTCCCCCAACTTACATTCATTTTCCCTTTCCAACTGATTGCTCTGAGTACTCTAAGCTCCAGCATCAGAGATGAAGAAAACAGCCTGGCAGAATGGCTCAGCTAGCTACACACCTGAGGGTAGAGAAATAGAGAAGGGATATATGGATATTAGAGAATGGAAGGCAAAAAGAGAATAATCCTGATGATCAAAAATTTTATAGCCAGCCAAACTATCTTTAAAGCACAAGGGTAATGGGCAGTTTCAAAGGTGCCAGAACTAAAAGATAATAATACTAATGAGCCTGTCTAATAATAATAATGACAATAACTACTTAAAGATAAAATCTAGCCAAATGAGAAGTAAAAATAAATAATTTGGGAAAATGTAAGCTATGGTAAGAACTTCCAGTGATCACTGACTTCACAATACTAGACACTCTTCAATCTCTCCAGAAAGTCCCCACTTTTTTCTTCTTATTTCTGAAATCCATGCTTTCCCTTCATGTCTGCAGTTTTTCCAGGAATTATTTTAAGTAAGCAAACTATTAGTCTGGGCTTATTCCCTTTCTTCATAATACCTGAAAGTTCAAAACTTGTTCTTTGAATATTTTCAATGAGTATACATCAATTTACAATAAGAGGAGAAAAACGATAGAATTATTAAGGAAATACTATGATAAATAGCATAATAATGGGTAGAAACAAGTGTTGCTAAATTTCTTGACTTCTATGCAGTTGCTTTCTTTCTATATAGAAAAATATTGGATCTTGGAAGTATTTCTCTCATACTAAGATCTATGCCACACTTGAGCCAGAGAGCCATTGAGTCATCTGGTTCCCCTGGCCTTAATCTTAGTTTACTTATAAACCTGGCACTTCAGTAACTTCTATAATTAAGAAATCTCTCATAAGAGGCACAAGCACACAGGTTAAGTAATTTATTTACTTTCTGGAATAGATATAGGCATTTTTGTGAGTAAGTATTAGCTCAAAAAAGCTATTTTTCAATATTTTGGGGGGCTCTAGGGATTGAACCCAGTGACATTCTACCTCTGAGTTACACCCCCAACCCTGTTTTTTATTTTTATTTTGAAACAGGGTCTCATTAGGTTGATAAGAGTCTTACTACTTGCTGAGGCTCTCCTCAAAACTGTGATCCTCCTAGCTCAGCTCCCCACTCCGTACTGGGATTACACATGTGTATGTACCACCATGCCTGGCTTGAAATCATTATTTCTAAATAGAATCTTAGGGCCCTAAAATGATTAATTAAGTCCCCAAATGAATTTAAATGGATGTATTCACCAAAAGAGTTACAGTTATACCGTTAGAATTTAATAAATTATAAAAAGATGTCTCTAAATATTCATTATCCAGTTTTTATCTGATTGCATTGTGAAGCTGTGCAGATGCCTCACTATCCAATTTGATTCAGTTAGCTTTTTTTTTTCTTTTTTTAGTACTGGGGATTGAACCCAGGGGCATTCTACCTCTGAGTGACACCCCCTACACTTCTTTTGTCAGTTTTTATTTTGAAACAGAGTCTTGCTAAGTTGCTGAGAGTCTTACTAAATTGCTGGGATGGTCTCCAACCTGCAATCCTTCTGTCTCAGCCTCCTAAGTACTGGGATTACAGACATGTACCCCATGCCTGGCTTTCATTTAGCATTTAATTAAAGTTCTACAAATAGGATTTAAAGCCAATTGAAGGCCATTCTGAAGTATTCACCTTCAACCATGTTTCCCAGACTCCTGGACCCAACCAGGTGAATAAACCTCATAAACTGTCAGGCCTATTTTAGAAATCTATGTGGCATAGATGAGTCTGCAGAATATTATGTTGGGTACAAAGGGCACAGAAAGATCCACATACGATCTTACTCATATGTTGAATCTAAACAGGTTGATTTCACCAAAGGCCAGAGTATGATAGTGGTGGCAATGCGTTTTTCCACTATGATTTTACTGCTATTTACTTATAGTTTTTAGGTATATTCCTGTTATAGTTAGATGTAGAATGTCCCCTGAAGAGCTCATTTATTAATATTCAGGGTTGATATAATTAAGTCGTGAGCACTGTAATCTAAGGTGGGGGCCCAGGCCAGTAGGGTGTGGCTGGCAAAGGTGGGTCCCCGGGGCTACAGTCTTGGGGATCACATACGGTTCCTCCTCCTGCTCTTGCTCACTCTCTTACTTCCGGCCTCCATAATGTGAGAACAAAGCCTTGTGTGCTCCACTTCCTGCCACCGCCATGCCCTGAGATCCTCAGTCCCCGGCCTCACATGAACTGAACACCAATATCTCCAAGGAAAATTGTGAGCAAATAAGTCTTCCTTCCTCTACGTTACATGGTTAGGTCTTTGGATTATAGCTGCAAGAATGCTGACTAATACAATTCCTGATGATTGAGATTGTCCAAAATTGACACAGGTAAGTATCCCAAGAATTAGTTCTTTCTCCTATGTGTAGCAACATCATACCATTTAACTTGAGATGACTTAAAGCCTAGGGCAGAATTTCCATTCTTTTGTTATATACATAATGGAACAAACATAAGTAAAAAAAAGTTAAAACAATAAAACTACACTTGATCAGCTTTTATTTGCTTTTTGCTAAAGCAATAACCTTGGGAATTGATATAATGGGGCCCTTCACTTCTCTTCCTAAATTATCTAATTTGGGAAAATTATTTTAGAGAGATTTTAAGATATGCTAAGCCTCTTTCTAAAACAAGTGTATTCTTCTGTCAAGAAAAACTGGAAAGAATTAAAGGGCACATTAACATACAAAGTATAATAAGAAAGAAAACAGTGCTGAAAAATAAACCCTTGTGCTGCTAATCCTGGTAGCAAAAGCAACTCCATGTATTTAGTACATTGTGAATGTTTTCCTAGTCGACTAAAGGTTAGACAAATCTAAACTGTTAGACTGAAGTTCAGCCCTCAAGCTACTTTCAACTCAATTGCTCTGGCAGATCAAAAGAAAACAAAAATGCTCAGTAGCTCTTCCTTCCAATGTAGAGGTAGCCTTGCATTTTTGTAGATGTTGATTTATAAATATTTGTTTGTTATTGTTTTGGTTTCTTACTTTTAATGCCTCAGAAATGCCAAAGCCTGTTCATATTATAAGACCTCTATTATCTGAGATGAGAAGACATTTGGAATTCCAAAAAGATGTTTTTTCCCAAATTTGTATTCCTAGACTTCTAGAGACAGTGTTTTTTACATCTTCAAATGGAAACACTTGTTTATAGAACTATGTGTTCTCCTTTCCTCTGAGCACATTTCTATCATACTCTTTTTCTTATAAAATTGGCACAAAATACTCCTTCTGTTTTATCAGTACAAACTGTCCATTGACCCAAGTAATTAGAGGTGTTGTGTTCTAAATTTTGGCTCATTTGTCCCAGATGCCTCAGAAATTTTCAGTCAGCATACTAAGAGGATGTATGGCCTCCAAAATTAAGCTAGGTTTAAAAACCCACTGGGAGAATGTGTGACCTGAAGCAAAGTTGTAGAGGAAGGAAAGTCTGTGCAGCAACTTAATCTCTACATCTTCACTTTCTTCTTTTAAGCATTCCACCCCCATACTCGCCGCACCCTTCCACTTTCCTACCAGTACTGTCCTCCTCTCCAAATAAAAATATCACACACCAATACACACATGCATACACACACACTCGCACGCATGCACACAGTTGTACACACATGCGCACGCACACACATATACACACACACACATACACACACACACAGTGTCCTGTGGCCTCAACAGTCCTCTCACCTCTCATCTGTGGAGAGCAATATAATAAACTCAATGCAAAAAAAATTAGGAAATAATAAAATAACCCTTCCCCAAATATTTAAATTATAACAGAGAGGTTGGGGAATTATCACATTGCTGGGATCCTTATTCTAGCATCTCTTTAGTCCTTGGGCTAGAGAAAGCATAGAAAGCAAATGTTCCTTAGAGCAGGGGTCATACAGCTCCATTCTGTGAAGACCTGAAAGTGAGTATTTTAGGCTTTACAAACCGTACAGTCTGTGTTGTAACCACTCGGCTCTCCCAGCTCAGCATTAAGCAGCCAGAGACAATTTGTAAATGAGTGGGAATAGTTATGTGCCAATAAAACTTTATTTATACAAACAGACTGCTGGCCAGCTAGGACCCACAAGCTGTATTTTCCAATACTCTTCCTAGACCCTTAGTGAAACCTATCTAATTAGCCATATTCATTTATTCACTAATTCATTCATTCATTCATTCATTCATTCAATAAATGGATATTGAGCACCTGCTTTGTCAATCACTTGATGCTTATTTCATATTGATACAAACATGACTTAAACACAGTCCTCCCCCACAAGTTCCAAAAGGAAGACAGATTTGTGAAAAAATAATCGTTTGATAAGCCCAGAAGTCAGGATTTCACCAATGTTAGATTCTGCCACTCTGATATTTTGCAGGACAGTGTTTCTGGTGCATTGGAAAACCACAGCCTGGGGGTTTTGGTATCATGTTCATTTAAGAGGTTTGGTATTGCCAGCTGCAGAGTAAGAAGCAAATCGTCTCTTGTTGTTCAAAGACAAGGCCATACCTAGTTGTCTAAATTCTAAAATAAATTTTTAGTACACCGTGTTATGTCAAGATAATTCAATTTTCTCTGTCTCTCTGAGCACTTGCTAAATGGGAATAATTATCTGCCTTAGTGTGGACTTTTAACTGAAAATTATTGTATATCTATATGAAATGTAATAACTGGACTAAAAGTCTTTCCACAGAGAGATGAAAACTATATTTAATATCTCCATTTATAAACCAAGTTAGCTAGGCATGGGGCCACACACTTGTAAGCCTAGTACATGGGAGGCTGAGACAGAAGGATAGCAGATTCATGGCCAGCCTCAGTCAATCTACACACATTTTTAGAAAATAATTATTACTTTAAAGTTGAAAGTAATTTATGACTTGGCTTTTAAAATGTATGTGTGTGTATTTGTGTGTGCACACATGCACACATCTCGATGTGCATACACAAAAATGTCTGGCATCTTCTGCGGTTGAGAAATATGAGAGGTTTTTTGTTTCCCTCAAATTAAAATAACAGGATTGAAATATCCTTAATGTCCTTCTTTGGGTCATAAAAAAAGACTATTGAGTAATAACTCTACCAAGGCACACTTGGAAATTATTGCTAATAAATGAACCCATGTTGTTTTTAGTATTACTTTGCTAAAACATGCATGTCTTTTCACTTTAAATTTAAACGCTAGAATTGCTCCATTGTATTTTACAGATCTCTTGCTGTTTTCCTCTACAATAGGGCACCCATATGAATATTAAATAACCATGGGATGGGAATGAATCCACCAATCATTCTTAAATGCATCTAATTTCAGAAGATTTATGGGGGATTAAAGAGTTTGTGATTGCAAATGAGGGTGGAGTTGTTTCAGTTTTAGTAATTAATTGCTTTTTTATGTTTATTGCTTTCTTGTGTTCTTAATAAAATAAATGCTTTTTAAAAGGTCAAATTGTACAAGATATAGGGAATTATTTTTTAAATAGATGATCATTTCCAGAAGTGATAGAAAAATGAGTTAATGCATCTTGTGTTCAATTTCTGGTCGTATATATATATATATATATATATATATATATGTATATTAATACCTCTCCACTCCATAGATGCAGACTAATTGAGAATTAAACTCTCTTGTATGTTACATAAAAAAATACCTGCTAACATAAAATGGCTCCAATAAGATTTTTAATCATAATGCTAAAAAGTTTCAAGAAACTTAAAATTAGATAACTGGACTTTAGAACATCTAACAATTAGAATTAGAGCTCTCTGGAAATTAGAAAATTTAATTTCTAAAATCAGAAGCTACAAGTTAGACTTGCAACTGCAATGTATATCAAGCAGTATTCAAAGTAACTAACAATGACTACCTCACTGAACCCACACACTATTACATAGCGAATAGTAATAGTAACTTCCTGATGATATCCTCAGGACTCAATGAGACAAACTAAGAAGGTCACTCAAGGTCACACGGAGGGTTAGGGTTTCTTTTCTTTTTTTTTTTCTTTGTTTGTTTGGACAGGTTCTTGCTAAGCTGCCCAGGCTGGCCTTGAACTTGTGATCCTCCTGCCTCAGCCTCCTGAATAGCTAAGATTATAGGCATGTACTACTGTTCCCTGCTTCAAACTTTTTGAAACTCTAATACCTCTAAAATAATTTGGCAAAACCCGACATTCTAAGGCCCATTTTAAGTGGCAACTTAAAATTTTTATCAAAAATTTAAATAGTTGCAAAGGATATATTTTCTAACATTAGTAAATATTGAGATTTAAAATTAAAATTAATCTTTTAAATAAATTAGGATCCTTAGACCTGGGCCTGTACATCAAGGAGGTACAACATCTATGTTCATTTAAAAAACACCTAGGACCCTCTATCACTCAGAATCTGACATCTAACACTCACACAGGAAAACCTATAACTCTAAACATCTGTGTTCAGTACCAACAACTTTCAAGGCCCCAGGAATCATTTGTGTACATCTCCTGACCTATTGTCCACACACAAAGAAACTACATCTAAATGTCATAAAATCTTGCAGGATGAGCTGTCCCTGAGCTCCGAGTCAGACACTACTGTGGAGGGCAGGGTAGATCTGAAGTGTTTATGAAATAGACCAATTAGTTAACTCATCAAATCTCTACACCAGGGGCATGAATGCAAAATATTCTTGCAATAACAAAGTAACATTTCCTATAGGGTCAAATATCTATGTTCTTGTCTTTCTGAATTCTGATTAGAGTGGTATTTGCAAGATCTATCTATGCATAGTCACTAGAGATTATGTATCAATAATAATTTATATTATTTAGTCTTATATTTACATATATGAATAACTAGACCATTTTATGCACTGGCAAATAGATGGAAATTTAACAATAGAATTGTAACAATTTTCTTTTTGTAAATATATTCAATAATTAATTCAATGTTCAAAAATTAAGCAGTTGTGTTTAACAGTTTAATATTTATTGCTTATAATGTATATTCCTTCTAAATTTAATGAACAATTTTGAATATTTTGGTAAAAATAACTTTTTAAAAACATTAAAATCCTTCATGTTTTTACATTTACTATAGATCTTTATACACATATGTACAAATTTGGTGTACCTTGATTATTATATTTTATTAATCTTTTAAATTATTATTATTAATAAAACAAATTTTGTGAAATTTTGGTTATGACTACATAATTTTAACTAAGTTGAGACAAAAAATTAAATTTATGGAAGAACATATAACAGCTTATACATATTATATATGTATTTTTATGTATCCAAACACAACTAGTCCATCTACAGAAAACCTAAATGTACCAAATAATACATATAGTACTCATTATATTTTGCCAATGCTGAGACATAAAAAACAAAATAGTCCTCATTTGTTTTTCTGTTACATTTTGAGAACATTTCCCCAGGTAAAATAGAGTATATTTTCCTTAACAAGGTGTTGACCTGACTTGTAACTCATAAATATTTAAGCATATACCAGTGCGTCTCATTTGTGCTCATGGCCTAGACCCTACTCACATTTGGTGGCAGCCCAGTTTCAATGTATCTAATAAGATCTAAACACCATGACGATTTGATGCTCACCCTTATCCAATGTTTTATTTGACAAATATAGTTCATCTGGGTATCACTTGCATCAAACACTGGCAGTCACCTGACACCATGACTTGCCTCCAGCTATAATTTCTTCTAGATGTTGTGACAAGATGCAATTCCAGCCCCTTCTAAAATGAAAGGACATCCAACAACCTAGCCCTAATTCCAGATTAACTCTATCTTCTGATTACTTTGCCATTTCCTTGAAGGCATCTCAAGGCGTCTTCAAACTTTTTTCACCTCTTCTCCTCCTCCTCCTCCTCCTCCCCTCCCCTTTTTTTCCTTTCTCTTGCTCTTCCCCTTCCTTTCTTCCTTCCCATCCTTCCCTTCTTTTTATTTGCTTTTGCCCTTTATTTTGTTTTGTTTCTGTGGTACAAGGATTGAACCCAAGGGCATTCTACCTCTGAGCTCCACCCCCAGCCCTATTTTATTTTTTGTTTTGAAACAGGATCTCACTAAGTTGCTTATGGTCTTACTAAGTTGCTGAGACTGTCCTCGAACCTGTGATCCTCCTGTCTCAGCCTCCCAAGTACTGAGATTACAGGTGTGTGCCACCATGCCCAGGTTGCTTTTGTTTTTATAACAGATACACTATCATTTCACACATCACCCATTAAGGGTTAAAATATATAACAGAAATATAAACAGGATTTCCAACTCTTCCAAAAAAAATTTGGAAAATGCATGTTGCAGAATTCACTTATTCTTCTTATGAAAGTAGCATGTTGTAAAAAGCTCACTAGCCAAAGGTTTAAAGTCCCCTCTGCAGAACAGAACTAGCTTCCACTGGCTGAAAACACAAGAGTGAAATCAAATCATGTGTGCACATGTGTGTATATTCACATAAGTAGTCATTATCTTATGTTGGGGTGTTTTCATTAGGATTTAAGCACACATGTATGTACATGTGTGTATTTGAGGAATTATCTGATATCTTTCATGGTACAGCAAGTCAGGCTGCATGGGTGGATGGATGGTCTTAATAAGGTATGTGTGTTTAGGGAAAGAGTATTTGACTTGGGAGTGGGAAGTGCTATAAGAAGACACACAATAGGAAACAAGGCCAATGAAGCATAAGAAACTTAGTTATATTAGTGGAGGAGAGAGAGAGAGACTTGAAGCTATAGGAGTCAAAATTCCTAATCAGTAAAGTTAGTCTGAAACCTGAAAGATCTACTCCCAAACACAAGGTCCCTTATTGCTGCATCAATTATTCAAATAAATTCTTAGTCTTAAAGGTAGTTGGGTTGATGGCTGTTCCTTCTGAAAAGGATATTGCTTTAGGGAGTTTTCTTTTTAAAATGTCTTGATATGCGTTGTTTGTACCAAAAGAGCATAACTTGATTATTGAATGTGTACTTAAAATTATAAATGTGTTAACCTACTTTATAGATATATGATTTCATTTAGTGAAATGTGTGTTTACATGTATGAAAAAAAGTATGGACAATATTCCAAGAGATTATCTATCATGGATTTGGGAATTTTGAATTTTTCAATGTAAACCTTTCTTTTTTCTGCTTATCTGTATTTTAACTTTTCTTTAACAATCACAAAGTAGAGTCCACTCTGCCTCAACAACAACAAAAATATCCCTGTTGTTTCAAAATAAAACATTTTTTCCAAAGAAAGTTACTCATTAACATTCTAAGCACTCTATAAAATATATTTTATTGAGTGCTTATGTACTTTAAGCAAAATATTCCAGCAAAAATAGAATTAGTCTATTCGACTTCTGTCTTGATTCCAGTGTAGGTCCCCGGTGTCTAGGAAGACAATAAATACTTATTGCATGGACAACTCTCCTCATGTAAAGCAACTGAAATATTAACAACTCTACTTATTATCATTATCATTTTACAACTCTTTTTTTGCTTCTCTATAACTTGAGAAGAAAGACCCAATATCAAAGGCCTTTTAACCTATGCCTTTGTATTCCCTTCTCAAGCACTTAACACAATATGGGAAACAACCTCAAATAAATGAGATATAATAATAGAAATCTTCAATTAACCACCTTCTTGTGATCCAACTTTAAAAATGGAGCATATGGTAAGGAATAAGCCAGAAACAAGACTATATTTATCAGGACTGCCTGTCATCCTCCCTCAAGGAAAGGGTATATTGTGGACAGCATGGTGCGGATCGCTGCATCTCAGAATGATTACAAACAGGAAAAAAGCTATGCATGGCTCACCCCGAAATTCTTAAGCCAGAATGTGATGGACATTCCACACATGGTAACCAATTGCACTTTGATGCTCTAAATGTAAAAGATAGCTACTGCCTCCCATACTGAACAAGTTTAGGACACACATTCTGTTCTATCCTACTTCTTTAGTGAACTCACCTTGGGAGAGGCTGGCTTGGGTGTTTTCTTGGAAATGAGTTTAAATGTGTATCCACTAAGTCAGCGATTCTCACCTCTGGTTGGACATTAGAATAACAGAGGAGATTTTAAATGCTGATGCCCAGGTCCTACCCCAATGCTACTAGAATCCCTGAGGCTGGGAACTATGGGGTGCTGTTTTCTTAATCTCTGCTGGATGTGGTGTGCTGCCAAGATGGAAAACCTTTATATCAGTCCCAATGTTTTTACCACAGTGCCTGGTATACAGGGTTTCCCAGAATTCAGTGAAGGTTTAAGCTTTAGTAAGGGCTGGAGTTTGGGAGAGTGGCCCTCAAATGTTCATATGTAAATGATTGGTCCTTGGTGGCAGTACTGGGAGGTGGTGCAACCTTAGGTCACAGGGGGCATGCCCTCAAAGGGGGTTGTAGGACCAAGTCACCAGCACTCTCTCTTCTCTCCTCTGTCTTGTCCTCTGTCCTCTCCCCTCTCTCCTCTCTCTCCTCTCTCCTCTCTCTGCCTCTCTCCTTCTCTCTCCCTCTCCCTCTCCCTCTCTCTCTCCCTCTCTGTCCATCTCTCTCTGCTTCAATTGGAAGTGTATTTTGCTCTGACCCCCTCTCCACCTCTGCCATCATGCTAGGAGTGACACAGTCAATGTCAGTCCTCACTAAGCCTGTGCTGTACCATGTGTGATGGAGCCTACAAAACAGTGCACTATAAAGAATTTGTCTTTATAAAGTTAATTAATTACCTCAGATATTTTGTTGTAGTAACATGAAGCTAATAAGATAACTTCAGAAGCATAAATTATAATAACTTATAAGTATCATTTGAAAGTTTAATTATATTTTGAATCTATATATACCCATTTATGGCTTTTGATTCATAGACTTTGGACTTTAATTTTTTTTTTTTTTGCTTTGGTCCTTCTGATTAAAGGTGGTAAGCACTGAAAAATAATTAAAATAATAATTAAAAGATGATTACTTAAAACTCACAAAATCAAATAAGTAGGGAAGACATGAAAGTCATAAACCTTTTCAAGTTTTCTTATTTATAAGTTTGTAGCATTTATATGTATGAAATATTCAAACTTAAAACCACACTGAAGTCATTGAAGTGTGCTAGACATTAAGGATCAATGATTATAAAGTTGAATTTGCATCTGAATGTTGAACTCTACTATTTTTTAAAAATCTAATCTCAGCCAGGCGTGGTGGCACATGCTTGTAATCCCAGTACTTGAGAGGCTGAGACTGGAGGATCTGGGTTCGCGACCAGTCTCAGCTACTTAGTGAGGCCCTCCGCAACTTAGTGAGACCCTGTTTCAAAATAAAGAATAAAAAATAGGGCTGGGGTGTAGCTCGGAGGTAGAATGATCCTGGGTTCAATCCCCAGTATCGCAAAAAAAAAGAAATCTAATTTCAGTTCTCTTCTCACATTACAGTTAAGAATGCCTTTTGTTGCACATAAAAATAGCTGGATAAAAGAGTGGTTTCAAAACAGCATTTATCCCCACATAGCAGGAAGTCTGGAGTCAGGCATGTGCTGGTGTTGATTTAGTGCCCCCTCAATGCCAGGGCGGTGATCTCCTCTGCCTGACAAGCCCATGATGGTTCCCATTGCTCCGGGCTACACATTCAAATTCATGGCAGGAACAGCTCTACCACTGGCTGCTAATAACTGATATTTATATCAGAAAAGCAAGCATGCTTTCCCAAAATCCCTCCAGCAGACTTCCACTTAAGGTTGCATTAGCTAAAACTCTCATGCAATCCCCCTCTAGTTAAGAGATTACTGGGATATTAAGTATTGGGCTTTTCCATCTTCTGTTGGCAGGCAAGAGAGGAGTTGGACATACATTAGCTAACCAAAATATTCTGTCACCCTTCATCTAGGTGTGTATTTCTCAACTTCCTTCATCTATTGCATGAAATGCGAAGTCAGCTACTTCTAAAGTGATAGGGAATACTCTCTTTTATTCTAAAAAAATGAAAATGTTTATAGCGCATCATAACTTTTCTTTTAAGACTTCCTTTCCTAATAATAAATGTTACAGTCAAAAACTTGCTTTCTCATTTCAGGGAAAAATGTTATTCTTTTCTAATGATGAAAAAAATATGGTAGGAGCCATTAATAAAGGATTGGCTATGCATGTATTACTATGGTAGTCTGATTTCAATTCTTGTGAGTAGATACCCAGGAGTGGTATAGCTGGGTCATATGGTAGGTTCATTCCCATTCTTCTGAGGACCCTCCACACTGATTTCCAAAGTGGTTGCACTAATTTGCAATCCCACCAAAAGTGTATCAGAGTTCTAACTTCTCCACTTCCTCACCAATATTTATTATTATTTGTGTTTTAAATGATTGCCATTCAAATTGGGTTAGGTGAAATCTCAAAGTAATTTTGATTTGTATCTCTCTGATTACTAGTGATGTTGAACATTTTTTAATATATTTATTGGCCATTTGTATTTCTTCCATTGTGAAGTATCTAGTTCACTTGCCCTTTTTTTGATTGGGTTATTTGTTGGGTTTTTTTGGTGATAAGTTTCTTGAGTTCTTTGTATGATATAGATATTAGTCCTCTAGCAGAGGAGTAGCTAGCAAAGCTCTTCTCCCATTCTGTAAGCTCTTTATTAAAGTTCTGGATTGTTTCCTTTGCTGCACAGAGTTCTTCAGTTTAATGCAATCCCACATATTAATCCTTGTTTTAATTTCTTGTGCCTTTGGGGTCTTATTGAGGAAGTTTTTACCAGTGCCTATAAGTTTAAGTGTTGGTCCTATGCCCTCTTCGAGTAAGAATTGAACTCAGACTACCATAGTAACACATGCATATACATGTTTATAGAAGCACAATTCATAATAGTCAAACTATGGAACCAGCCGAGGTGTCTATCAACAGATGAATGGATTACAAAATCATGGGATATACATACAATGAATTCTACTCAGCCATAAAGAACACAACCATGTCATTTTCAGGAAAACGGATGGAACTGGAGAATATTATGCTAAGTGAGATTAATCAGTCACAAAAAGTGAAAGGTCAGATGTTTTCTCTCATATGTGGAGGCTAGGGAGAAACTGGGACACAGGAGGGACTCCAGACAAAGGAGGAGAAACCCTAGTGGAGTTACGGAGAGGACCTAAGGGAGGAAAGCAGGAGGGGGGAAGGGAGACTCAATGAGGGAAACACTTAAATGTACATGATGTACATACACATTATCAATGCCAGTCACAAATTTATCAATGCCCATCACAAATTTATCAATGCCAATCACGATGTCATGCACGGGGAGGGTGAGGGAGTGGGGTGGGAGCTAGAGAAGGGCTCACCAAGTGCTGTGTGCAGTATGCCTCTATCACTCTGAACTTCATCATGATGTATGATTATAATGTACCAATAAAAAATAAAATTGAGAAACACATCCAAAAAATGAAAATAAAGAATTTGAGATTTTATTTCACATGGAATGGGGAACTATTGAAAAACATTGAGCAGGATAGGCAAAATGATCAGGTTTCATAGTTTTAAACATTGGGTGGAAAATATATTGGTGGGGAAAGGACAACTACAAAGAGAATTTTTTATAAAATTTTTTCAAGCATTACATATTCTCTTTTCTTGTTTGAAATAGGGAAATCAGTTACTTAATTGAAAGGTAAGCATTTGCTCAGATTGGAGGGGGAGCTGTAGATAAAGGGAAAGGTGGGCAGATATTCTGGAGACAGACTCAATAGAACATGTTAAAATATTAGAAGTGGCTGTGAGGAAGAGGCAGGGATGTGACCTGACTCCCAGGTTTCAGGCTTGAGCTCAGAACCACAATGGGAAGACAGCAGGGGAATTTAATTTTGAGAAAGGAAACTGGACCCATGTATGCATTTTGGCTTCTGTGTCAACATTGGAATAATATAGAGAAGATTGACATGAACCCTTAGTATGGATGATGTGCATGTGTGTGAAGTGTTCCACAACTTTTTTATCACACTCCCTAAAAGGAAAATTATTTTAAAACCAGAGAAACTAAATAGTGTTATGAAAGTTTAAAGGAGTAAAATCAAGTACATTACTGTGTGTGCATGTGTGTGTATGTGTGTGTGTTGCTGGGGACTGAACCCAGGGCACTCTACCTTTGACCTACATCCCAACAGCTTTTAAAATTTTTATTTATTTATTTTATTTTGAGACAGACCCAGGCTATCTCCAAGTTGTAATCCTCCTGCCTCAGCCTCCCCAGTAGCTGGGATTACACATATGCACCACTATGTTCAGTAAGCATATTACTTTATACATTAAATAAAAGTTAATTTTATTCTCTTACAGAAGGACAGGATGTCAAATTTGGTTAAAAAGTGTTATCTATTATTTATATAAACCTACCTAATGTGATGAATAGAGTTATAAAATATAGAGATGGTTAAAGGAATGCTACGAGATTTAAATTCGAAAATCAAGAGTGGCAGTAATATTACTTGAGGTGAAATATAAGGATGTATATTCCTTATAAGGAACCAAGTAGAACAGGGACAAAATATATTATAATAAACACTATAATTATGAAGAAAATACAGTAGTCATAAGACCATACATCAAACAATATGGTGATTAAACTCGTTTTAAAAAGGGGGGCTGGGTGTGTGGCTCATGGTAGAACACTTGCCTAACTTGCCTAATAAGCATAAGGTCATGGGTTCCATCTCCAGCATGATAAATAAATAAATAAATAAATATTAGAAGCCAGGTGCGGTGGCACATACCTATATTCCCAGTACTTGGGAAGCTGAGACAAGATCACAGGCTTGAGGCCAGCTTCAGCAACTTAGCAAGACAGCAAAACCCTGTGTCAAAATAAATAGTAAAAAGGGCTGGGGGTGTAGCTCAGAGATAGAATGCTCCTGGGTTCAATCTCCAGTACCACACACCAAAAAATACTATTAGAAATACCTACCCCTGTAACTTAGTGAGGCCCTGTTTCAAAATAAAGAATAAAACAAAATAGGGCTGGGAGTGTAGTTCAGAGGTAGAATGCCCCTGGATTCAATCCTCAGTACCACAAAAAAAAAGGAATACCTATAAAGAAATGTAATAAAATATAGCATTTGGAGACATTAATATGCCTTTCAGAATCTAACATATCTAGAAGATAAATAAGCAATGTCAATTATTAATGAATAATGGTATCAATAATCTTCAATTTATTTGTGGTAAAACTGAGATATCTCCATGTAGAGATGCTGGATGGGCAGCCCAGGACTGAGAACAACACATGATGCTTAGTCTACATGTAATGCTCAATGTCCACATCTGGTTTCAAGGTGAGGCATTATGCTCTTTCAGTGTCTGAGGATCTACACAAATTAGAGGCTGACATTTCTCTGGTCCCATCTTACTTTGTTTAGTTCCATTAGAGTAGGAAAAAAGTAGTAGGCCATTAACAGAGATAAATCATTCAAAGAAGTCTCACTACTCCTTTATTTCCAAATCAAGAAAACCCTAAGTGACACCCAGATATTATTAGGACTGCTCACAGTTTTCTAACACATGTGATATTTCTCCAAAAGTCCAAGCAGCCTGGACAGCTGAGTTCAGCTAGTTTCCTTGGTCCTTGGCAAACACAGAGCGCTTTGCTTTGCTTATGATTCACAGGCAAGCGAAGAGGCATTACCCAGCAATTTCAATGGGCAAATAAGTTCTAACTTATTATTTTGCCTGGAACAGAAAAGGAGGTCCCCAAGTGAAATCCAATTATAGTTCTTAGTTAATTTGAGGTAAGTTCCATGGTGACATTGAATTACAACATTCTTAACCTCACTCGAGCACCAAAAGATGAGGTTTTTTTTTCTATTCTCTAAAAGAAATTTCAAGCCGCAAATATATATACAATTACTAGACAAAGAAGTATTTCTCAGAGGAATTTGCAATGTCTGTAATTTGTCTTCTATCCTGTTACAGTATGTGTCATTTATCTTGCAGGAAATGAATGGGGAAAGGGCCCGGGAATCTTCCTGCAGTTTGGTTATTAGTCACAGCTTATTAATACCATATTCTTCCCAAGAGAAGTAGGAAATGCCACAGCATCATGAAACCACAGGCTCTCAGGAGGGGTTCCCACAGCACTGAGACATTGACTTGGCCAAGTGAGTCTACACTTATATATTTTCAGTATAAATATGCTTGTTGTAGAAGGGCATGGCATTGCATACCTGTAATCTCAGTACTTGGGAGGCTGAGACAGGAGGATCACGGGTTTAAGGCCAACCTCAGCAACTTAGCAATACCTTCAGCAACTTATCAAGATGCTGTTTCAAAATTTAAAAATATTAGAAATAGGGATGGGGGTGTAGCTCAAACGTAGAATGCCCCTGGGTCCAATCCCCAGCAACACACACACACATGCACACACAAACACACAAGAATAAATATGCTTGTTGTTTTGCTAGCCTATTAGAATATATGGATGAGAACATGTTCCACTTCATTCCAATCTATCCAATCTCCTAGCAATGAAATGAAATGTCACCTTCAACAAGTAGAACTACAAGTAAAATAAAGTGGTTCTGAAAACTCTGAGTGTCTGGGGGAGTTTCAGGGATGCCTCCACCTTAATTAGATTAGTATCATCTCACCTACTCAAAATAAAGTGCTTTTGTAAAGTTGCCCTCCAAAATAAGATTCTAACAGAGCCCGCCCAGTTCTTTAACATCTTACTACTTAAGGTGTGCAATGACCATGATCTCTTTGCCTATCACAATGCACACTAGAGACAGTGGCTCTATTTGCTTTTTAAATTATGGTGGAAATACTCATGAATTCGACAAATAGCCTTTGAGTTTCTGCCATATGCCAGACACCATCGAGGCACTGAAAATATGGCAAGAAAATTCGTGCTAGTGAGAAGCATATGTTATTTTGACATACAGACATGAAGAGTTGAGGTTAAAGAAGGAAACTATACCAATAGATGTATGCAGACAGGAGGGGCAAAGCTGAATGGTAGCTTGAGGCAAGTCTGGGCAAAGCCAGAGGAATATGGTGACAAATAGCGAGTAAAGCTTTCCTGACATTAAAGCGTGACAGTGGCCCAGGAAGAATTAAGTGAGCTTAAGCAGAAACATGTCTGGAATCCCAAGCCTTCACTTCACAGAGATTATAAGGTCAAAGTGGGAAGAGAGGAAGAGTAAATCTATAATAACAATCATCTAAGGAAATACAGAGGCCATTTAGAAGACAAAGGTTAAATTAATAAAATTAGAATGGTCCCACTGGTTTCCCCCAAAAATGTAGAGTTTATCTAGTCTTCACCAGCTCTAGACAGAAATAATTGCTTCTGTCTATACTAGTATTAGATGAAATATCTCCTCACTTTCCATCTCCCCGCCCCATAAACCTTTCTCTTCTGAAAAAACAGAATGGGAAGTACAGCCATTTCTTTTAAGTTCATTCTCTTATCTCATCTTGCACACATGCTCAAACTTCCTGAAGAGTGCACGGCCTGGACAAGGAAAGGAACTCTCCAGAAGCTGGGATGCACTCACTGGAGGTAAAACAAGTGTCTGGAGATGATCCTTCTCCACTATTAATTACAGCCAGAGGTTAGTTACTTCAGAGTAAGAAACTGGAGTCTCCTGTTTATTGCTTATATGTTCTAAATGTTAAATTCCTGAATGTGGATGAAGAAGACAGAAGTTTATGAAATTCTTCTCTCCCCAAATTTTTGGAGGGATGTTAAGGAAGTGAACTCTAGGTTTCTCTCATTCTACTCTTCTGTACATTGTTTTATAAGAAATCCTGTTTGGGTCTTTTCTTTAGAAAATCAGCCCTTTTAAATGTACTTAGGGTGGGACAAGAAGAACCCTGCCTCAGGGGAAAGGGTTCCTACTTTTTCCATCCTACACAACTTAGAACAGTTTTTATCCAAAACATAGTACTAATAAAAAATGTGCCAGGTACATGAGGGTCCACTCTGATTCTTACAACATCATCCAAGCAGGAAAAACCTTCAGATGCAATATATTGGTTGGAATGATGTTCCAAGAGCTACTTTCCATTCCAGGGCTGGCGAGATGTATCCATGGGGCCACCTACAGCAGGAGAGTTGGTTCATGCCTGTGCCCTGTTGGTGGCCAGTTACTTATCAGTGCTGTTCACAGGCTTCTTAGGGTCACATTCCAAACTAACCCAACCCCCCCTTTTTCAGTCGTACAATCCAAGCGGACCACACAAGGAAATATTATAAAACTAGCAAGTGTATGGAGCTGAGCTCAGCAGCTGGCACTGAGTGGGGATACTGATAATCATCAGAACGAAGATGAGGAAAGGAGGAGGAGTCCTCAGCGCTGCCAAGCTGAGACCTAAGGGCATTCTCCCAAGACTTCCCTCATTTTGACACCAAGTAGGTGTTCAGTGGGTTCCCTGAACACCTTCAGATTACATAATTAGCTAGAGGGACTTGAAGAGCTCATTGAAAGCTGTTATACTCAGTTAAAATTTATTTTATGAAGAAAGGACACAGATCAAAATCAGCCAAACAAGGAAATACAGAGTAGAGTGTAGGAGAGGTTAAAACATGGAGCTTCTAGCCTCCTTCCATGGGCAGCCAGAACTGATTATCTTCCTGGGGATGGTGTGCCACCACACTCAAGGAGTACTGACAACCAAGGACACTCACCCAGGCCTCAGTGTCCAGAGTTTTTACTGGGGCTCCAGTATATATATATAGTCATGATTGATTGACTGATTGCCCTTACGTTGAACTCAGCCTCCAGGTCAGCTGATACCAGGTGACCCAAAGCTCCCTTCCTAAAGCACATGGTTGTTCTTTCTGGTGTGACCAGCCCCTACCTAAACAAAACAACAACAAAAGGCTCCTGTCATGAACTACCTCCCAGACGCCAACAGCAAAGCACAGAAGAATGAACTACAGAGAACTCAAGAGAGAAGCTGAGATGGTTACAGTTCCAAGGAAGAAAATACAGTGATCCAGGAGTTGGAAATCCATGGTGCTTTAATTTATCTCAATTATGGTTTCATGAATAAGGAATTTTACGTATTTGAGAAAAACACAGCATACTTCTGGTTGTTCCAGAAAGAAGACTAAGACCCTCAAAGGAATGGTGGCTATGTTGGGGGAGGTTCAATGGTTTTATGGAAGTCTCATTGGCTCAGTATTTAGTCACACTCATGGATAAGGTTTATCAGAGCAAAAGGATGCACATTCAGATAACAAAGGGAAAGGCCAACCAGGAGCAAGCGTCCAAAGGCCATCTCTCAGTGTGGTCACACAGGACACATCTACCTTCCCCCAACAGAGTCCTGAGAACACTTGCGAAATGTTGCCAACCAGAGGAGCCGGGTAGAGACTTAATACCCAGAATTTTACTGGCAAAACCTCTACCCAGTACAGACCTGAACTCCAGACCCCCATAAGGAATACAAGGATTCAGTATAAACCATATGGCTTTAACTGTGGGTGAGCCACTCTTATGAGTCCTGGGAATGGTGGGGCCCTCCAGAAATCCAAGTTCCCAGATACCAGCCAATGGCAAATCTCTTAAACAGGACTTTCAAAGGATAGTCATTAGCTTTTGTCTGCACAGCGGTGTAGCCAAAGTCAGGGAGAAGATAACTCTAAGAATGCTTCATTCAAGCCAAACACAAGAATAAGTGGGAAAACTTGTCCCAGCCATTATTACTACATAAAATAGATATATGTTCATAGCCTGACATTTAGAAATCATGTGGAATTTTTGCTTTCTGTAATATTTTCTCTGTGAGAAGGAGGCTAAATCTATACAGAAAAAATTAAAAAACAACATCAGAGGCAACCAGATACTGATTTTTTTCATCAAAATTTTTCTTCCCCATGTAAAGTATACTATATTTGTTTCTATTGAATGTACTCCAGGCCCCCTTTTTTCAATTTAGTGCAGAAATTGCGATTACAATATCAGTTTCTAAGTTGCTAACTACCAAATCTGATGTCATTGACAAATTTAATCATATTTAGTCACCAATGACCTAATTCCCTGAGGCCCAAGGTCACTGGAAAGACTCCTTACTCTTTTTATTTTTGGTAAACACACAAAGATCATGAGAATATTTTTTCCAAAACAAAATTAATGAAGTACTTGAGTCTTTAGCTATAAAATACCTTACCTGTTTAGCCAGACAAAATGCAAACTTAGATTTAGACTTCCTTAAGTCCCATAACTATTTTGCTGTTCTTGGAAGAACTTTATCAATATTTCATTGTAATACTCTTCTCTGCAGGAGAACCTAAAAAATATTCTATTAATCACGGTGATATTAAAACTATCTGTCACTTGTAGTATGCATAGGAAATCAAGTAATCAGATAAAATTGATATCAGAGACAAATGGCCCACATTAAAAAGGTCTGCTCAAAGTTCCAAAATTACTCCTTTTTATGATGATTTCAATAACTAAATTCCCCAATTTGCAAATGAAGATAAATGCTAAGATAATTTTCTGAGAATTGTGAAAGAGAATAGAAACCTAAAATGGCTATGTGTAATATCTGAAAGAAATACTCTCAAATCTTTTGAGACAAATATCTTCATCCATTTGCTATTTTCTTGAACATTTACTTCAAATTCTTTGCAATATTATAAAATATAATATTTTAAGATATTAATATTATATATTTTTTAAATGAATGGAAGCATATGACCTTATGCCAAGTTTCTCTTTTATATATTTGGGTTTCACATATTCTAAGGTATATCTGAAGAGTTAGACTAGAAATCATTATGTCCTCTACATCCTTAGATAACTCATTAAAAAGGTGGGGGGAAGAAGAGTGGATGCTAACGAGAAAACACTTTAGAGAATGCAACACGACGAACACCATTATTTGCCTCCCAATATCCATTCCTGCCAACCTCCTCACTAGCATAATCCTGATTTGGTTCCCAGTGAATGATAAACTCCCTGGCTTAAAATCTCACTTCTACAGACTTCAGACTCTCTAAGAGCAGATGACCTAGTTTTGACCATTAAATTTAAGCAAAAATCTACTGGGTGAAACACCTACGAAAGCAATTGTAATACAATAATAAGATGAGAGAGAGAGAGTCTTCCTGAGAGCTTTAGATTGAAAATCATCTGATAACAGTAGCTGAGCAGAAAGACTGGAGGAGCTTAAAACAGGACAGCTTAACGAAGCCACTGAGCCAGCTCTGGGTTTCCTCCCCTTGGGCTTCTCTTCCTATGAAAAAGAAAAAAAAATGTCCTCAGTAAAACCAGAGTAATTGGGAGTTGGTCACATGCAGCAGAACTAACCTCTGGTTAATAAAGCCTCTCTTGGCCATTCTTATCTTCTTTAAGCTTAATGAATATTCCAAAAAGCCCTACAGTAAGGACACCGATTTAACACTAAAAATTGTTTAACACTAATTTTTCAAACTAATTTGATCACAAGCTACTTGATAGCCCCCTTGAACTAGCACCTTGGTCAAACAGCATATAAATTTAACATTTGGTAATTACATAATCGGAAGTCTAAGGCTTTGTCCATAGCCATGATTGTCCCTGAATCCCATATTTCTTAGGATGCATTGTTCCCAGTTATATTACTTAAAAAGTTAGCATCCTCTGCCTCCATAAGCCTGGTGTGTCAGGGACTTTCAAAGGCTTAAGTAAAATTGGCTTTGTTCTTTACTCTGGCTTATCCAGGGATGACTGTGGAAACCTAATGCAGATGGTGATCTGTCTGGTTCTTAGATGCAGACAAAAGAGAATTGCATAGCTGTTCTTTGGTTGTTTTATGTCCTCAAGTTCTAATATTATCTGCACATAGTCAACACTCTTTCTTACTGGTATTTGAGGCCCCTCTCCTTTTTCTCTATCTTATAAGCAGTGAAGTCACTCAACTTTCTCTTTCACAAACATGAAGGAATTTATGTCAATCCATCAGCCACAATTATGTCAAAGTGGTAGACTAAGGCACTGAAAATGGGAGAGTGCTTTGTCAACCCTAATGCTTCCAAATAACTGCATATAAAAGTAAAGGGCATGTTCACCACATGCAGCGAATTCTCTATTTTCAGAGTTTTATATCAAGCATAGAGGAGCCTCAAGGGGGGTAAATGCTTTAACTCATATCTTATATTCTAAATGAAGAGAAAATACAAACAGCAAAATAACTGAGAAAAACAGTGCTTCATCATTTGTATTCAGAACTGAATCCTAAATTTCTAATTTTTATGACTTCATGTTCTTTCAATAGTAGTTCTATTAAAGATCAAGCTATAGTTAAACCATTAGTCTTTTAATACATTGACACTTTGACACAGAATTAGACTGGAAATTGGCCAATTGTCAAAGCGAATCTGAGTATAGCATAGTGCTTATGGCTTAGTTTGTTCTCAAAGCCAGACTGTAAAGGCTGGTTCCTAGGGCAAAGAGATTGCAATAAAAGAGTAAGTAAAACCTAAAAGAGTCAAATCCAATTGTAACCACAAGTAATCCACTGCAAAGGCTCTACCTCTGCAGCACTGGGAAAGGGACGATCATTTAAGCAACAGCAGACAGCTGCACCCAGGTGTCACCAGGCTGTGGGAGAGGCTCAGGATCCTGGACCTGCAGCTTAGTGCAGCCTGGAGCAGCAGGAGAGTGGATGTGGCTGGACAAGGTGCAGTGTTGGAGTCAGCAACAAGAGGAACTATCACACACCACTGGAAGAGGCAAGAGGAGAAAAGGACACAGCGCCCGGTCATCTAAGACAACCTACTGAGCACATGGGAGAGGCCTGGAGGAGGCTGGCATTCTCAGAAGAATATGGAATTGTGAATCTGTTCTTTAAAGTCACTATGGCGTAAAAACAAACTGTGAGTAATGCCAGAAAAAGAAGCAATGGTATATGCAAAGGTGTTTTTGTAAAAGAAAAATAGATTTGGGTAGCCTTGGGACATTGCAGAAAGATTCTGTGAAGCTGTGGTCAAGTTGAATTATTGAAAGAAGTTGGATATTCAATAGAAAAAATAACCATAAGTGGAGAGAGATAAAGGGGAGTCCATACTACATATAATAAAGCTGAGGGGGAGGCAGAAAAAACATGCCAGAAACACGGACCTGTTACATGTCTCCATCGTTTAGAAAGTTATGATCAAGTGATCAAAAGCACACGTGTGTTTCTAAGGCGCTGTCTTTCAACAAGCACTATTCTAAGTACTTCAGGGTACAAATAAATGTCAGGTACTCTTCCTTCCAGTCTTGTGGGCAATGACTGGCGCTGGCTAGAGGGCTGCCACAGACAAGAATGCATGGTAGAGCAGAGCAGATTATAAAGAAGGAATAAAGATAGGCAATGAAACCTTGTCACAGTAAGGTCAGGAAAAAATTAACTTCAAAAGACAGGAAAAGATAAGTGTTCCTAAAATATATAGGCCTTACATATAAATAGTTGGGGGTTTTGTTCATATTCAATATAGGTACTCTTTTAGCACAGTTTCATCTCTATCTGATAGAAAGCACTATTGAGCCAGTATATAACCTAAAAATACATATTTTTAGAATGAAGAGGTATCTGAAAATTGGTGATAAGTTATATTAGTAACCTTTCTAAAACATGAAATGACATGTTGAATGTGAAATATGGAGACCAGTAAAATTAATTTATACAGCTTAACAATCTTGAGGGATAAAACATATCATCACAAAACAATGTTTAACATCCATTAACAGGACAGAATCCCAGGCAAAGATTTATTTTGAAAAGCATTTCATGCTGAGTCTCCTTTTATATAAATGCCTTAAACAAACAAACTTAATCATTTATTTTAACTTCAGCAAATATATTTTAGTCACTTTATAACTAGACCAGTTACCACTGAACTAGTATGGAAAAATTGTTGCTTATGATCACAGGATGATTGAACTAAATAATGATTACATGAATAATTATGGTATATTTCAATGTTACAGCACAAAATAGATTTCAAATTCCTGACCTCATCTGCATGTTTTTAGGCAACTCCGTACTTTCTACTATGAGAAGCAGGATTTGAACCACCCAGAACTCTGACCCCAGGAACCTGTAGGGCACAGTCTCCTCCTCTCAGGCTCATCATCAAAATGCGCTGCCAGGTACTTTTAATTCAGACTAGACCTCCCTGTAAAAAATCTGCTCATCTCTAAAAAACCTGTCTACAAATTTCCGTTTCAAAAAAAATTAATAGGATCTTAATTCATGAGCATGTCCTTTGATGATGCTGAGAAAACCCACCATTCCTCTATCTACAAAAATTGAGAATTTACCTTCAGCCCTTGTGAAAGATTTGTGGGAGATCTCCACAAATCACAGTAAAGCCCTCTGCAGCCATGAATCCTTACAAGCACTGGGAGTCTGACTCCAGCCTGGGTAATTACTGAGAAGAATCTCCTATTGTTAGCCACATTAAGCAAGATTACATTAGATTCTTAATTTGTTTCAATTTCATAATCTCTTCAAAGCTTTCTAGATATATTTCTCCTTTGTTAAATGAACAAAGGGATTTGGGGTATGATGTGGAGCTTATATCTAATATTTATACTTTGCTGCATTTCCTGCCACAGAAAGCTTATATACTTAATAGAAATAATGTTGTTACACTGAGCAATTAATTCAGACTTATAAGGGTTTTGCAATGCTTTTGGATACTGCCTTTAACATTATTTTTTATAATAACATGTTTATACCCCAGGTTTTAAAAACACAGAGTAAAGATAGTACTATTCCAGAAAACAAAGAGGATAAGAAATATAAAGAAAAAACTATTTTTAATAAACCTGGACCTGGGCACAGTAGTGCTTGCCTATAAACCCAGTACTTGGGAGGCTGAGGCAGGAGGATCGCAGGTTCGTGGGCAGCCTCAGCAACTTAGTGAAACCTTCAGCAATTTAGTGAGACCCTGTTTCAAAATAAAAAATAAAATAAGGTTGGGGTTGTAGCTTGGAGGTACAATGCCCCTGGGTTCAAACCCCAGTACCAACAAATAAATAAATAAATAAATAAATAAATAAATAAATAATAAAGCTAGAAGATGCATCTATGAGTCAAAATAACAATAATATAAGTATGGATTTCCAAGTTCAGAGAGGGCAAAATAGGGTAAAATGAGCAAGGGAAGATGATACCTATGGCTGCAGCTTACAGACTAATTTGACAAAATTTCCTGAGTTGGTAATACAAGTTCTCTCTCGATCACAGCATCAGGATGTGTAGGCCAACTGTGCGCCCTTCTATGAACCAATATGACAACAACAACAACAAAGAAACAGGGCAGGGAAGGCTGAGCAAGGAAAACTAATGACCTGCCACAGGTTATGAAAGTTTCAGTCAGTGAACAGGACAGAGAAAGGCAACATACACACAGGCAAATCCACAGTTGCTAATTTAAGTTGCACAGAGAGAACAACCCCATGTTACTGTAAACTGTGGTCCCGTCCACTAGTAAGCCTGCTAAAAATAACTGATTCAGGAGGAGCACCTCACTCAAAGATAACACATAATCAAAAATAATCAGCGCGGGCACTTTATAATATCACATGAAAGAGGAAAGAAGAAAAGCAAATGCCAAAATCAACCATAATAATCTTGCCATGGAACAGGCTACCAAAAATATCATTGATAAATAACATTTAATGAAGTGATTGTCTGTAAAAAGCAAGCAAAGAAACGAAACAAGAACTCAGAAAATATGAGACTTCATTTAAAAAAAAGTGAAATATAAACTGAAAGAGTTTAGGAGATAATTGAAATAGAAAATCATGACAGATTTTAAAGTTGGCAAAATCACACAGGAAAAATACTGCAAGAAACATGGTGGATAATACTGGGGGAAAAACAGGCAAAATGAAAGGGAATAAAAAGTTAAAGACACTAGAAAAAAAGACTACCATAGAAGTGAAATAAATAGACATAGAAATGATTCTTCTAAAAGTGAGAGTCAAGATAACTAAACACAACAAATATTTAAAAATAAAAAGAAAACTTTCAGAAATTAAATAATAATAATGCATAAATGTAGTAATAATAAGACTATAGAATGTACAGGGGGAAAATTGATATAGAATAATCAATACTAAGAACAATAAAATCACTAGACTTTGAAAATCATGACAAAGTCTTTTAAATATTCAAGTATAAGCTGGGCATGGTGACACACACCTATAATCCTAGTACTTGGGAGGCTGCGACAGGAGAATCGAAGGTTCAAGGCCAGCCTCAGCAACTTAGTGAGTCCCTCTGTAACTTAGTGAGACCCTGTTTTAAAATAAAACAATAAAATAGGGCTGGAGATATAGCTCAGAAGTAAAATGCCTCTGAGTTCAATCCCAGTGACACACACACACACACACACACACACACACACACACACTCTTCAAGTATAAATGTTAAGGTGCTTATGAATGGTAAAACATCAGGGCATTCTCCAATAGTTCCACCTGAAGACTAGAAGATGGGGTGTCATGCCTAAAGTGTTTTCAAAAAATAGCGTGAGGACAATTTTATACCTACCCAAACTCTAATGCAAGAGAAAGGCAATAAGCTCTTTTAAACCTGCAAGAACTCAGGGGATATTGTGCCTATGCATTCTACTTGACGAAGCTACTGAAGTAAACTAGAGCCACGCAAGGAATAAACAGAAACATAGCTGTAGAAAAGACTAGTGACAAATCTTTATTCCCTTGGGACTGGATATGTAGCTCAGTGGTAGTGCGCTTGCCCAGCATGTGCGAGGCCCTGAGTTCAATCCCCAGCACTGCAAACAAGACAAAACAAAACAAAAAAAATGTAAAGAAGGTAACAGTTTAAATAATGCTAGCACCTATATGAAATTACCAATGCCAATCTCAATAGCATGTACAGGAAGGGGAGGAAAGGGGCAGGATCCAAAGAAAAATGCAAAGTACTGTATGCATCCTATCACTCTATACCTCAGTGTGATGCATAATTACAATGCATTTAAAAAACAAAATTACAAAACAAAAAAGAAGATTAAGCAATAATTATGTGATAAATTAAGTTAGTGAAATATGCTGTTTTCCTTTCAAATCTAGTTGGTTAAACTTTCATAACCATCTAAATGATGAGGAGATGACACTGCACAATTTTGTAGGGCAGACGCATGTGCTATTCAGTCTAAATATATGGGAAGCTATGGAAGGAAAAAAGAGAAACCCCAAATATTCATTTCCTTTAACTCGAGATAACATTCCAGAACAAATGTGAAACTTATAAATCCCTGATGAAATTCTTTGACTCGCTTAGTCTCTTGCTCATCGTACGGAGAAGGATGTGTCTCATCTGCAGGAAATCCTCGAGCGCATGCGTGTGCCTCGGAAGTGAGGAGGCGGTGTGCTGAATGAAACCACAGATAGAGAGAGGTTCTGTTCTGTTCAGAGCATCAGGAAGGACAGCTGCCCATAGGGCTCAGGTGAGAGGCTCTGACCTGTGTGGCAAAGCCCACATTTTGCTGGGGTGCCCTGTGTCCACTTTCTCAGAAACTAGCCCAGTGGCTGATGTGTAGGAGAGGCGGCCACCCCCGCATAGATGAATTTCCTAGAGCCAAAGTTGGTTAGGCACTGAAAACACTCTCCCACTGATGGTCCTCAGGGTTTAAGAGTCCCAATTTACTAGGGCTCCAAAACTGAGTGGATCACTAATTTCCATAAAGCTAGTGTGTTTAAATATAACGGAATCTTTCCTCAAACATCAAATTAAATCGATGTTTGCTGATTTCAAGCATCAATTATCATTTATCTTTAAAGTAATGTTTGTTGTAGAAGTTATCAGCATAGATATTTGCTCATTCTAGGTAAACTGGAAATTTTCTTGGTTTTTAAAATAGATTCACTCTGTCCTTTGTTATATATGATTTCTGATTATTTAATCACTGCAGTTGGATTCTGACTAAATATACTGATAATAATAAAAATAACTTACATGTATCAAGCTTTTGCTATATGCCATGCATTATCTTAAGTACTTTATTTTATTTTATATTTTTTGTGGTACTGGGGATTAAACTCAGGGGCATTCTACCTCTGGGCTATAACCCAGCCCTATTTTTGTTGTTGTTGTTGTTGTTCTTTATTTAGAAACAGGGTCTCACTAAGTTGCGGAGGGCCTAACTAAGTAGCTGAGACTGACCGTGAACCCAGATCTTCCTATCTCAGCCTCCCAAGTACTGGGATTACAAGCGTGTGCCACCACACCCAGCTTCAGTACTTTATACTTATTACTTCAACTCTTAATTTCTTTATCTTTGAAGTAGGTACTAGTATTAAACACATTTTAAAGATAAGAAAAATTAAGTACATTGCACATGAAAGAGTGTTATAAAGTAAAAAAATACTAGTCCCTGAAAGAGAAAACCTAGATTTATATTCCACCTTTGTCATTTAGTGTTATTTTAAAGAAATTACTGTTACTGAAGTTCCAGTAGTTTTAAATATGAAGTCATGATAATATTAGTAATCATGTCTATGATAAGTATAATAATAATGATAGTCATGTCTACAGTGTTGGTGTAAGAATCAACTCACATAATAAATATAAAATTGCTTTAACTAGACAACATTATAACAACTTATCTATAATCTTATTGTTATTATTGCTAGGTGATAAATTTCTCCATTTGGTCATCTCATGTATAATTAGCAACATTATGAATGCTTTTTGTCTTTAAATTCGACAGGGTTATACTATTTTCAATAGAATCAAAAATCATTAGTTCCAAGAATTGTTTCTTTCTACAAAGTGTATCTAAAATCCTGATCTCTGAATGTTCTATGGGAGGAGAGTCCATATCAACCCTTCAAGCCATCATGTTCTCAAAAATTTTAAGGGTCACGATAATGGAATGAATTGCCTAATCAGTTGTGGGAGGTAGTGTTTAGATCATGGAGCTATGTAATTTCAAAGCATGTGCTGGCAAATTCAGATTTATATTATTTCTGTTATCTCTAGATCCCTTGAACTTTCCTTCTTTCCTAAAATAACTGCATCAACCTAAGAACAATGCCAAGCAAAAATGATTCAGACCAATTAATTAGAAAGTGTTTCTCATAGTTACAATTTGAGTACAAAGTACTCCAGCAGCCAAGATAGAGCTTTTCAAATATTCTACATGTTTACAATTTATAAGAGTTTTCTCCTTTGGATTTAATAGTAATTTGTTTCTTGTCTTATGTTCTAGAACACCCTTCTTTAAAATTGTTTTTCATAAAATGAAGTCATAGTTCCGATAAATTTTGAATAGCTCATTTTAAGACCTCTCTCCTACTTATCCTTATTCTTTTTCAAGTTAGCATTAAAAAGAAATCATGCTTTTCCAGGGGGAAGCAACTGCAGCCCATGAGGTTTCCAAAAGTATTACTAATGCAGAGTGGCTTTAGTAACTGGTAGGGATAATTCCAGCATCCCCTGTCAAAGCCAACAAACATTTAGAAATAACAAGTTGTGGCTTAAGGGTTTGATTCAAGCTCCACTGTTCTGAGAAACTAAGCCTATTTCTCTAATTTGAGACTAGATTCACTTTGTTGTATCCCATCTCTGCAATCTCATGATTTTGATTGTATATGGCTTTAATCTATACTTTTCTTTCTCACCTACTCTGACATATTTTATGTGGCCATAAAGTGCCCACGCAAACACTCTTTAAATGGCTAACTGCCAGGACTAGTTTCCAAGCCCTTGAATTCTTTCCCCGATCCCAGGCTTTGAATTTGGAAGTGAAACCCATTTGTTTTAGCTCATTCATTTGTTTTCTTTGGTCTGGTGTAACTTAAGTGCCATTAAGCGTTTCTGTGATAGCTGAACTTAAAGGAAGAAGAGAAGTACAAGATGCATTACAGGCAGAGGGAACAGTAACCTCGGGGAGTTTTCAGAACTGTCACACACATCATGCTCAATATTTTCCTCTCTGCTTCTTATCATTTATCACCACTTTAAAACCTTCTAGTATATTGTCATTTCTGCATTCACTAATTGAATCTGACTTATAATTAAAAGAAAAATTAGTATTAAATGTCTGTCAAGGCAAAACTATCTCCACTTGATATTTCAAGACCACTTTTTTTAATTGTCTGAATTATATCCCACAAAATTTTCTAATCCTATTAAAATAAGTCTTTGTGTGCATGGCGGGGGGCTTACTAGGGGATTGAACCCAAGGGGGCTCTATCTCTGAGCCCTATTTTATATTTTATTTTGAAACAGAGTCTCACTAAGTTGCCAAGACTGGTCTCAAACCTGTGATCCTCCTATCTCAGCCTCCCAAGTACTGGTATTACAGGTATGTACATTATACCTGGAAAGATGTCTTATTTAAAAATCTAAATACCAAAGTTATAGTAGATTGTTTACATTAATAACTGTAATTCCTCATTTTCTATCTTCATCCATACTTTGCCATATGATTTTGCATGACTTATCCTCCAAAGTCAGTGGGATGTATTCCCATACCCCTTAATTTTGAGTTCAGTTCTGCAACCTGCTTTCATCAGAGAGATGCCAGCCATGGTGGCACACGCAGGGCTCAAGGAAAAAGCTCCTACATCTTTGCCACAGCACCTGCACTGTGAACACGGCCAGGTTAGCATACTGGTGGTTTAAAGTGCATGGGGCAGGACCACATCAATCCAGTCCTCTCAGCCAAGACCATCCTGTATCAGCCAACAGCAGTTCATCGCAAAGATGTGAGCAAGTCCCACTAAGAGCCCCAGAGCTGCCTCGTCACTGCTAGAATACTTTATACTGCAGATACACCTATCTGCAGATGCATGAAGAAGCCCAGCCAAAGGACCTGGGCACATTATTGTGAAATGATGATAGATAGATAGATGATAGATAGATGATAGATGTCATAAGTTTTTAAAGTATTGTGGCTGCTTGCTATGCAATTTTATTTTGTCAATAGATAACTGGTATCTACGTGCATAGGCTCAGTATATACATATACATATACATATACATATACATATACATAAACACATGCATACATCATATTATAAATTCTTAGAAATGTCTTAGAGGGTAAAAATGTGCTTCTGAGTAGTTATATGCAACATTTACATACATGTGAATACATTTTATGACAGATTTTGAAAATTTAACATGGAAATAGACCTTTTTTTCTAAAGGTATTTTACCTAAAACTTCTTTGTCTAAAAGGAGTTTTCTAAGTATTCAAACCTCTACTTAATGAGTTTGTATACATTTGAATGATCAGGTTTTTTTACTTTTTACATTTTAGGGGAAATTTAGTATGTTAATTATTTAGTTTCTTAGGATACTTTTGTTTTAATTTTATATATACACTTGGGGAAAGATAGAAATATTTTGTCTCTTTATTGGATTATTTAATGTTTTATTTATTTTAATTTGCTAACACCTAGTTGGTCAGGAAAAAAAATGTTCTTTAGTTAAAGTTTAACAATCAATTTCTGCCAACAATATTAGGTCATTGGTAGAATCAATTTTGAGATATTCACTATAGATGAATATTGTATTTCTATGCATTGTATTGTATTTCTTGACCCAATGTTTCTCCAACAAATAAATATATTGAAAATGTTTTAATTGTATTTGTCATACTATGAACCCAAAATACCTTCAACCCTTCAAAAATAAAATATTTCAAATTACCTGGTCTTTTGAATGTTCAAAAACAGATATAATGAAGGAAGAAATAAACAATGAAAATCCCACTTGCATAAAGTGCTTAAATTTGATAAACATGCACTATAAATATCTAAGTGAAACATTTCTCTAACTTGTCCTTCTGCCATCCGTGTGGTCAAGGGAGCAACTTGGGAGTTAGAAAGAAGCCATTATGGTCACCGGTACCATGTATATTCCATTAATGCCAGGAGATGCAAAAAATAGCACAGAACCGAAAGGGGACAAAATGAACCCTAAACTCAGTAAAGCTACAGTGATTATTTTGTGAGCACTCACATATACACTCATAGCGTACATCCATCCTGAGGAAGAATACACATTTCTCATGTCAACTACACAAGGGAATACGTTGACTAGTTTTTGTTTGGCAGAGTATGTTTTATTTTGGATACTTAAGAAGAAAGCCCATATTCAGCAACCTCCAACTTTCCTTCCCCTGCCACTGCTCATGGGGCCAGATCGGTTCCACCACAGAAAAGGTCGTTATAAAGTGCTGTATGAGCGTAACTTTTTCAATTCATTTTGGAGGCATGGATTTTGAAATTTAGCTCAAGGCATATTGAGTTTTACTCACTCAGGAAAAACGGTACTGGATAAAGAACAGCAGAAGCATCAATAGCACTGGAAGTGCAGTTCCGGCGAGACCTATCTCACATGGTGGTATGATCCAAAACACTCTTATGGCTCAGTTCAAAATATTCACAAAGATATGCTAAAGGACCGAAATGTTTAGATTACAAAAAATAAGGCTTACAGAAGACGTTCAGGGGCAGGTGGGCGGTCTACCAGCTGCAGTGTCGGGAGGGTTAGACTGAAAAACACAGCTGAGTCGCAAATTGATGGAAGCCACTTAAGACCACACCAATAGGGGATGCTAAGTGCTACTGCAATCAATCAGACGCCAGTGTCAATGTGCTGAGCTCTCCTCACACAATTCCTTACATAGCTGCTGAAGTGCAATTTCAGCATACTCCCACTGAAGGAGACAGTGCCCTCCAGTGGACGCTGGTTTCAAAGCACCCCTCCATGGCGCCTCTGGATCTAGCTTGAGCTGATAGGTTTGCTGTGTGCTTGCAGAGCTAGAGGTAAACCCACCCTGGGCTC
>PVJS01013622.1:0-41778 GCA_004027185.1 Glis glis | reverse complement strand
TTTTTTTTTTTTTTTTTTTTTTTTTTTTTTTTTTTTTTTTTACTGAACTGTTTGTCTAGTTTTTTGTTGATCTGCAAGAACCTTTATATGTTTACGTGCCATCTCTCTCAGATATTTCACAGACGTCTTCTATAAGCATAGCATACAAAGAACTATTTAAACATCTTTGTTTTTCAATAAATACAATAAGCCCAACCACAAGCCACTAGGAAAATTCTTATTTCTCCTTTCAGTTTAGTTGGAAAGAAAAACATTGGGGTAACTGTTTCTACATTATCTCTTAAAATCGATTTCTCTAACAATTTGAGTTAATTTATTATTTCCAAGGTGCATTACCCACTTGAGGATGTTTGAAGTGCAGTATTAACTTAATTACTTATACCATTATTAAATAATAAGCTTTAAAATATTAGGTGTTTTAGGAGAATTATTGAAACAAGAGGAATCATCAAAATACCTGGCATTTAACCTTTGAAAGACTTAATTTTCAACCGCATATTGTGTCTCGTCTGATTTCAGATACCAAGAGAAAACCTGGAGCCTTAGGAAACCTCTCACAGGTGGAACCCGCTACCACGACACTTGTCCTTTTCCCACGACACTCATGACGCATCTCAATCAGGTCTTTGGCATCTGTGTGGTTCCTGTGCAAGATTTTATTATAGTTCTTTCAATGAACGGAGTCTTTCCATTCTGTTTTTATTTGCTGACAGTAGAAAATATGCCTACTGCTCATTCACATAATGAATGGGGTGGGAAATTAATTCTACAGGGACTAAGGTTGTTTGGTTTGCCACAAGACAGAGTCGACATTTACGGCTCTCTCCCTTTTGTGCGATTGCAGCGCACTGTTAAAAGATTGTGCCATAAATCCGGGAGCATGTTTTGCAAAGTTCATATCTGCATTTGCTACCTTTAATATTAATAGGAGTGTATCTTTAAAGTGAGTAAATTGAGAAAGTGGCTGAAACTATAGTTTATAAAAGAAGATTAGTGGGTTTAATATGCACTGGAGAGTAAAAGAAAAATCTTATTACTGTATGGAGAAATTACCTCATAAAGAAGCTAATACAGCAGGCTGGGGAGTAATTTTTAACAAGGTTTTTATGATGCGCAAGTGTAGCCAAGTTAATGAACTTATCTTTCTAGTTATTTTCAGATTGTAACGATGCCTTTCTTTTCTAGTTCTTGTGCTTTAAAAAGTAAAATACATTTAATCACCTACAATAAAACTAATTCATTGCTTTAATAAATCAAGTACAATCTTATACTGTACGCTTAAATGTTGTTGCAATAATGCGGGAAACCACATCAGGTGCTGATGTTTAGTGTGGATTAGAGCAAAAGGTAACGATGGCGCTTATTTATTATTTAAATTAAACTGTCTCATTTTGACAGTGCACAGTCATTTTGGGAAGACTCGACTCCCCTTCCAGCTGTAGGACGCAGGAAGTGGAGACAAAAGAATCAGAAAACACTTTGTTTGGATAATCACACGTTTCTTTGCAGTAGGACCATGTAGTCTTTGAAATTCACACCAAAATTTCCAAAGAATTGTACATTCTACAGAAAAATAACTTGAGAGAATCTGATACATCCATGATGCCCATCTGCCAGCACTTTCCTCAGACCAGGTAGGGATGATTTAGGAAGAGCATGTCTGCAGTTTTCTGCTCAAAGACAAAAGACAAACGGCTGAATCTTCATACTAATTGCTGACGTGCTTTCCAGACTGAAAACGGAACACATTTCTTAAAACAGGGGGAGGGAAAAGGCAAACAGATAAAGAGATGATGTGTGAAATCCTTTGGAACTATCCAATTTCATTGAATTTCTGAAAACAAGTTCACTTATCATCATCCCAAATGAAAATATGTGGTGGACATGTACGCACACAGCAAATCCTTGATTTTAACTTTTCTTCCAAATGGGAATGACAAAGAAAATAATTTGGGTTAAAATGGCCAGTGTAAATTTCTGCATAGATGCCACCTTAGCACCAGTAGTCAATTTAGACACACTTGTGAGGTAGGTTCTCACCCTCCTCTGATTTCATCCACGTCACAGCTCTGGGACTTGTGACCTGCAGTTAAATACTGGTCGCCAGGGGCCCTTGTTGTGGTGTCTGTGTTGTCTGTCTGCTGAACACTTCTTGCCTCTTTTTCCTCTCCACCTGTCTGTAAATCAATACTTTTCTTCCTGATACTACTCTCTTGGCACCTTCTCTGCTATATCACTGTGGGTCTTATTGATTCTAAGTAATTCATGCTCAAGTGCTAACCAGCCAATAGATTTTACAGATGGCAAAATGTCTATTTCCTTGTGTATGCTTCTAGGCTTCCGATCGTAGGAAATTTAAGCATGGTAGGAGGTTGGTGAAGAAGTTACTATATTTTTGTCGGTGTTATTTAGGGGGTTCTCAATTTACTCCACCGACGCAGCCAACTATTCTGAATCTCTGTGAAGTTGACTTAACCTTGTAATTAAAATTAGAAGTCGGGTATGGTTGCACACACCTTAATCCCAGTACTTGGGAGGCTGAGACAGGAGGATTGTAGGTTTGAAGACAGCCTCAACCATGTAGTGAGACTCTCAGCAACCTAGTGAGACCCTGTTTAAAAAAAAAATTAAAAGGCTGGGGTGTACCTTGGAAGAACATTGCCCTTGGGTTCAATCCCCAGGAACACACATACACACACACACACACACACACACACACACACATACACACACAGAAAATTAGAAAATATACTTATATTTGAAAAAGTCATTTGCACCACACAAAGTAACTTACAAAATACTTCGTATAATGGAATATATATTGCCAATACACATTGCATGTGCCCACATCCAAAACAGAAATAGGCAGTGCAAAAATTAACATAACTTACTGTACCTAAGAATTCACTGTACATGGTTTGCCGAGGCATTAGTTGCTGAGTTACAGAAATTAGATCTCTTAAGTAATACTCAAATAATGGCAACCTAGCCAACCCAGTTCTTAAAGGTAATACATTGGTGCAAGGGTAAGATTTCCTTGTACCAAATTATTTTTGATATAATAAAATCAACATACACTGGTGTGTTTTTCCATATTGAGGGGTTTTGCTCCCAAGGTAATTCTTGGTTGTTGGAAAGGGTTTGGTGGATTAGATGATCGTGGCAGACCATTCACTGGTAGGGAAAGTCACTCCCCCTCCCCCCCAGCAGGTCTGGGATGTTGGAATGCTTGATCTCACTGCAGAGCTAGCTGGATTGCTATTGACTTGGGCCTAGAGTCAGTGTTGAACTGAGCTCTTCCTATGTCGGTGCATGTCTTTACGCCCTAAATCATCCATCTTTCCTCATTCTTTTCCCAGGTCATCCCTCTCCAAATTTTCAAGAGCATAGTCATCACCGGTATCTTTGTGTTTAAAGGGAACGAGCACCTCTGGAATGTTCTTTCTTCTGAGCTGGACCCAGAAAACCCCTCATAAGAGAGAAGACGTGTGAATGGGACAATGGGGACAAAGCAGGCAGGATTCTGAAGAACTAGAAGGGATGTGCTCCAGAACCGAGTACCAGTGCCCTGGAAGTGGAGTTGGTCACTGTTTGGCAGTGAGGGTTGGGCCAGGATGAGACCTGGACAGAATAGATAAGGGAAGTGCGTGGTGAGATTTCATGGAGACCGTCTGTGGCCCTGACAGCAGGGAGGTGCTGTCCAGTGTCTCTCCAAATCAGAGGGGACCACTTGGCAGATGCCCCAAGTGCCTGTCTGATGCAATAGTGGGGCGAGCTCAGTAAAATAATTAATTCTCAAATAAAATAATAGCTCTCATTGTTTTTCTTAATGCAAAAGAAATTAATTCCCTAATTTGAGATGTGTAAGTTTTACAATTTTTTCTTCCCTCCTGTTTCCTCCCCTTCCCTTCCTTCCTTTTGATTATAAATTACTGCATGGAGTAAATTCTTGACATAGAATTGTTGGATCAAAATATACTAAATATATTAATATGCTAAAAAGTCAAAGGCTTTAAAAAACATTTAAAAAAATGTCCTTCACAAAAAACCCTTCATCTCACCCTTTCTCCATTCCTTCTCCTACGGTGGATATTACAATTTAACAGCAATTTTTTTTTTTTTTGCGGTACCGGGGATTGAACCCAGGAACATTCTACCTCCGAGCTACACCCCCGGCCCTATTTTTTATCCTTTATTGAAACCGGGTCTCACGAAGTTGCGGAGGGCCTCACTAAGTAGCTGAGGCTGGCCACGAACCCGGATCCTCCGGTCTCTGCCTCCCAAGCACTGGGATTGCAAGCATGTGCCACCACGCCCGGCTTAACAGCAATTTTGATAATTTTATAGACATAAGTTTCATATCAGGAATAGTGCTCATTGAAACTCAACATTTCCCCATAAATGAACCAGAGTTTCTTATAATGAGTTGTAGGAGGGGCAATGATTTTTCTAAGGAACACTTTTACATAATACTCCTTTAAATTATTTCTTAATACTGAACTAATTTAGCAACTTTCCTGATTTCTAAGGTGACACAAAAAATCTCAATAGGATAATTTCAATGTGTCGGTTCCCTAGCAATTAAAAAAATTCCTCATCTATGGTCGCATTCGGGCCTTAAAATTAATGAGCAGGGTTCAGAGATTCCTTTCTCTTTGGGGTCCTTTCCTAGGACAACCGAGTCACTAGAAGCTTCCAGACTTTCCTGTGTCCTCACTCTTCTTAGTGGTGTTCTATGGGCGATCAGTTGGCCACAAGTGCACATGTCTTCAGGACTGTGATCAGCTGACACTATCGTCAGTGATTGTTCATAAAGAGAACACATATCTCAGAGCTGGTCCACTTGAGGTCACAGCACGCAGGGCCACACTATGGGCATCAGGTGACCATTTTTGCTGGGATTGGGGTGGCGCGGGGAATAGTCAAAGTAAATCCATAAAAAATAAATAAAAGTGAATAAATGATGTGTAAATGAAAGACTAAATATGAAGTGTTTCTTCTTAAAATAAAATGCGTTATTAATTTATTTGTGACATTAGAAAGCATACTAAGACAGGCGTGGGGGCCCACGCTTGTAATGCCAGTATTTGGGAGGCTGAGATGGGAGGATCGCACGTTCGCAGCCAGTCTCAACTACTTAGTGAGGCCCTCCGCAACTTAGTGAGACCCTCTTTCAAAATAAAGAATAAAAATTAGGCCTGGGGGTATAGCCCAGAGGTAGAATGCCCCTGGGTTCAATCCCCAGTACCACAAAAAAAAGCATAATAATAAAAAACTCATCCATACTATATTTTCATTCTTTTTTTTCTCTATATAGACACAGAGACTTCTTTGGGTTTATTTAATATCTGTACTTCTGCTTTATTTTTATTTTTAATATACTTTTATGGAACCATTGTAACCATATATCATAATGAAGTTCAGGGTGATAGGGGCATACATGCACCCAACACTTGGTGAGCTTCCCCATTTTTCATTCCTTTGAAATGTGATGTTCCCAAACCCCCGAGCTTCACCATGGAGTTCTGCTTAGTAACTGTGTCCTATCCGTCCTATCCTTTTCTAGTTCTGCAAAGTCCATACCCTTCTGAGTCTCTTTTTGTCCAAGAGCTCAGTCAGGGGCCTGCTGAACAAATCCGCTTGTGGACATATGGTTTATGTTACCTATCTTGTTTTCTCTAACGTTTTCCACGTGACCCTGGCCCATTTTGTGAAATGTTTTCCTTTATTGGTTCTATTTGTCTCTATTTCCTACTGTTCTGAATGCAGCCCTTCTCTTTCAGGTTATTTGCCACCGAGAATATTGACTATAAATGTTTTCTATTCATACATTTATTTTACAGGTAAACAAGGATGCTTTCAATATAGCTCAGGACCACAGGACCATCCTCGCTAAGCCATATGTTATAAATATTTTGATTCTGAATACAAGTTTTAAAGACAGGGATTCACTTGTCAGGGAAATGGTCTCTCTAAAAATCTGTTACTGCCGGGCATGGTGGCACACGCTTGTAATCCCAGTACTTGGGAGGCTGAGACAGGAGGATCCGGGTTCGTGGCCAGCCTCGGCTACTTAGTGAGGAGGCCCTCCGCAACTTAGTGAGACCCTGTTTCAAAATAAAGAATAAAAAATAGGGCCGGGGGTGTAGCTCAGAGGTAGAACGCCCCTGGGTTCAATCCCCAGTACCACACACACAAAAAAAATCTGTTACTCATAACAGGATCATGCGTTCTCATTTGCTCTTAGCTGTTTTGTTATTTGGAAAACCTTTTACATGGATAATCAACCATATAAGAATTACAAAGCACTTTACAAATCCATTTATTAAAGCAGATTTGCCTAGAGTGTCTCTGGACAGAAGGGAGACAGAAGGAGGATATAGTCATGCACAAGATTGGAGACATTGAGTCCTGAACTGTAATACAAGCCGGAGCACACCTTCAGCTGGGAAATGAATGATTTATGCTACTCTGAATTCTCTCCTGATTCATTATCCATCCTACAATGTTACACCCACTTTAAAGATGTGCAGGAACTAAACCCTCTCCCTGCATACCTTTCCTGAATTCAGAGGTGTATCGGTAGTTAGGGCTGAGAATCACTCAGCCAGAGCGGTCAGCCTCTGTGGTCACTGACTGAAGCAGTTCTCCCAGCAGCTTTCAAAACTGCTGAGAAATCTGTCAATAAAGACACAGCTCAGAGATGCCTCACGCGGGCCAGGCTGGCCGTGCCCTGACTGTTCGCAGGAGCACAGGAGCGCGCTGCTTCTCTGGGTTTGGCTCAAAGCCCTGGGGGAATACCTGCCCCTCTTTCTACTCCCCACAGGATTGCTTGGATCAACCATGAACTAAAGGCAACTCACTTTACTCTCTCCTTTGCCATGACAGCTGAGCAGAAAATAACCCTTAGCTTGCCCTCCTCCTAAAGTTATTGTGAAGATACACTTAGCTTTGGATGCACATTGAGATGCATACAAATAGTTCCCAAGTTTAAGTGTCCTTTTTTTTTTAGATTTTTGTTTTAGCGGTACTGGGGATTGAACCCAGGGGCCTTCTACCTCTGAGCTACATCCCTAGTCCTATTTTTTATTTTTTATTTTGAAACAGGGTCTCACTAAATTGCGGAGGGCCTCACTAAGTAGCTGCGGCTGGCTGTGAACCTGGATCCTCCTGTCTCAGCCTCCCAAGTACTGGGATTACAAGCATGCGCCACCATGCCCGGCTTTAAGTATTCTTAAGTTTGGGCTTTTCCCTATTTGCATTTTTCAGCAATAAATGTATATTGCTCCTTTTGAATACGAAAGAACCGACACATTCTACTTTGAAAAAGTTCTACCTACGTGGGGTATGAACCTGCTCTAGAGAATGCTGGCTGCTACATTAAAACATCAGTAATTAAGAGTGGCAGGCAGGGGCGACTTGGTTACAAATATTCATAGAGTAGGAAGGATCCCAGCATGAGGTGAGTTTGTTTTTTAAAGGTTTGAGAAATAAATCTGGGCAAACATATGCTTTTTGAATCCCGATTATACTCTGAAAATAATCCTATATAATCGTGTTAGCCTACAATACAGATGACTGTCCTTTCTGTGTTATTTAGGAATAACCATAGCAATGAGAGAGGAATTTGGGAGCCCTGGCAAAGGACTTCAACAAGGTCCTCTTTTGAGATGAAGAACCTTTCTCCCAGCCGAGTAACACGGTCCTGGCACCACTACATTTAGGAGCTACTTGTATTGTCCTCGATTAGCCATGGAAAAAGGAAAAGCAGAGAAAGTAGGAGCTGTCTCTTTTAAGAACTTACTTTCTAGCCCTATGAATTGTTATTCCCTTTCTTTAGTGGAAGCCCTCTCTAGCCCTCTCCTGGCCAACATAGCACAAGTCACGTATGGTGGTTGTCATCGTCGTTGTTGTTGTTGTATTGTTGTTGTTGTTCTTCTCCCTATTCTTCTCTCTCTCTCTCTCTTTCTCTCTCTCTGTGTGTGTGTGTGTGTGTGTGTGTGTGTGTGTGTGTGTGTGTATGTGTGTGTGTTACTGGGGATGAACCCAGGGAGCATTCTACCTCAAGGCTACACCCTCAGTCCTATTTTTTCTATTTTATTTTATTTTATTGTATTTTTTCATGGTACAGGGGATTGGACCCAGGGATATTCTACCTCCGAGCTACACCCCCAGTCCTAATTTTTATTCTTTATTTTCAGACAGGATCTCACTAAGTTGTGGAGAGCCTCACTAAGTAGCTGAGGCTGGCTTTGAACCTGCGATCCTCCTGTCTCAGCCTCCCAAGTACTGGGATTACAAGTGTGTGCCACCACGCCTGTCTTCTATTTTATTTTGAAACAGGCTCTCACTGAGTTGCTGAGAGCCTCGCTATGTTGCTGAGGCTGACCTCGAATCTGCAATCCTCTTGTCTCAGCCTCCCAAGTATTGGGATTACAGGCATGTGCCACCATGCCCAGCACAAGCCATTTCTTTAAATTGTCTATGCCACTTTAGATAATTGGAGGAGAAACCACAGTGGAGTGATGGAGGGAGTCTAGGGAAGGTTGGTTTTGGGGGGGGGAGGAAAAATTAATGAAGGAATCACTTCCATTGACTTTATGTACATAGGTGAAATAATCAACGCCAATCTCAATATCATGTATGGGGAAGGGGAAGAGTGGGGAGGGAGCCGGGGAAGCTCACCGAGCGCTATGAGCATGGATGTCACTGTCACTCGATACTACACTATGATGTGTGATGACAATGCACCAGTAAAAGTATATTAAAAATAAAAATAGCCGGGCGTGGTGGCGCACGCTTGTAATCCCAGTACTTTGGGAGGTGGAGACCGGAGGATCCGGGTTTGCGGCCAGCCTCAGCGCTCTCACTCTCTCTCTCTCTCTGTCTCTCTCTCTCTACTTAGTGAGGCCCTCCGCAACTTCGTGAGACCCGGTTTCAAAATAAAGTATAAAAAATAGGGCCGGGGGTGTGGCGCGGAGGTAGAACGCCCCTGGGGTTCAATCCCCGGTACCGCAAAAAAAAATAAATAAATAAAATAAAAATAAAAATAAAAATAAAAATAAAAATAAAAATAAAAATAAAAATAAAAATAAAAATACATTGTCCATGCCATGGTTTATTTGCATATCCTGCCTTCTCTGCGCTCCCAACATTTCTAAAACCATCCTGCTATCCCATCTGGAAATGGCATCCTCGTATTAGCAGAAAAAAATGAATTGAAAACAATTATTTGTGTTTCTGTATTTCCTATCAAAAATGTTAGGAAACGAGTGGCTGCTAGAAAGCAGGGATTGGAAAGGAACTTGTCACCCTCTGGTTAGATGATGGACCTATCTAAGTGACATGTTGGTTACAATTCTAATGGTGTGTTAAATTGGCCTTGTGTGACCAGGTCACGGGGTTAGCAGAGGGCAGCCCACGTTGGGAAAGAGTTTTGAGTCTCCTGAAGCGATAATCTCCTTCCTCCTCTCTCAAAGGCAGTCAACAGAGGCATGCACATAGGACTGAGGGTTTAAAATGCTAGGATTTTAAGTCTATGTGTTTTAGCCTCATTTCTTGTCCTATGGTAGTCTTTTTTTTTTTTTTTGCGGTACTGGGGATTGAACTCAAGGGTGTTCTACCTCCGAGCTACACCCCCAACCTTATTTTTTTATTCTTTATTTTGAAACAGGGTCTCACTGAGTTGCAGAGGGCCTCACTAAGTAGCTGAGGCTGGCCCTGAACCTCCTGTCTCAGCCTCCCAAGTACTGGGATTACAAACGTGCACCACCACTCCCGGCCTATGATAGTCTTTTAAATTTTCACTTGAACACTTTCCCCAGATTCTACTCATTTCTGACATTAAAACTACTGTAGTTCTCAGTAACATTGGAATCAAGAAAGGACATTTCCTTTCCTGAAACCCATGAACTCCCTTCTGACCAATAAATGGAAAGGCGGATATCATTTTCTCTTGAGAGGCAGAGAAGAGATTTCTTTGGGAGTGAGGCGAAGTAAGGAGAGCCATTCCAGAAACCATGCAGGCGAATGCATTTTATTTCTTAAATGCATTTTATTCCTTAAAGGTCATCTGGAATTTTAGGTAAGGACTGAAGAGGTGCAGCCTTCAGATCGGGCATTCCAGCATCTATTCTGAAGCTTGCTGGGGGACCTGAAACAGTATGGGTCCCCATTTCCTGCAGCGCTACCCTTCACCATGTTCAGAACATCAGCAAAAGTTCTGATGTGTGTTTTATTTCCTTTCTACACCCACTTAATCAAAAAGGAGACTTGACATTTCCATTTCTTTTCTTTTCTTTTTTTTTTAGAATTTTATTGGTGCAATATAATTATACATCATAGTAAGATTCAAAGTGACACATTTATATAGGCACACAACATGTCTTGGTGTGGTTCCTTCCTAACTCCATCCCACTACCCCCTCTCCCTTCCCTGTACATGCTAGTAAGGTTGCTCATGATACTTTCATATATGGATATCATATTATTCGGTCTGTTTCCTTTCTCAAGCCTCCTTGGTCTTAATCCTTCACTGATGTTGATCGATCACTGTATCCTAAACCTATCTCACTTCCAATATCAACGACAATATGGTATTCAATTAAATAAGCCTGGGATGGTATACTATGGTGATTGACTATTGCTCTGTTATAGAACAGAAATACCACAGATCTTTCTAGGAGTGGACATGTTATTATCTCTTTCCTCACCCACCCTGAGAGTCATGGCTGGAACTCCTGTAGCGAAAGATGAGCAAGCAAGAGAAAAGCACAACAAAGTTATTTGATCCAAGTTTTACAAAAGAAGGGGGCTTCCGAAAGACTGGACGAAGCATGGATAGTCGTACAGAAATGTGACTGAACAAAGGGTCTGATGTAATGGAGATAGACCAAGGAAAGGAGTCCAATGAGTCCTGTCAGTATTCTTGGCCTCTATTTGTAAAATTCTTCCTCCCCAGCATGGGGCAAGACTCCTCTGGAATGAGATTTTTCAAGGGAAAAATGGAGAGGGGAGAGAGTGGCCTCTCTGGGTTTTATGGCTGGCTCTGGGAGAGAGAGGGGTTCTAGTTTCTAGACTGCCTTGAGGAAGAGGAACTCTGTTTCTCGGGTCCGCTTCTGGGAGGAGGTCAGAGGGATCTTGCTTCTGAGGGCTTCTGGTCTCCTTTAGCTCAAAGGACTTAACGTGCCAAAGCACCAAACCTCGGGGTGTCATTTTCTGAGCCCCACCAACACAAAAATACTGTAATTGTGGCAGAGAAGCAGAAGCAAATGGAACTATTTCAAAATAAAACTACCGATTTCAGCAACTGTGGTGTTTTCAAGTATATTAATGCAATAGCTTACAAACTGAAATTGGTATTTTCATAATAGTCCAGAAGGCGGTCTATGCAGGCACTTTTTGGATCAATTTGGACAGAACCTGTACGACCTTGATAATTCAATACATTTCATTTGTTATAAATGCCAATACCATTACTATTACTGAACAGAGGGAAAATCTCACAAGACTTTAGCTTCGCTCAATTTCAGTTACTTGTTTTTATCACTGATTTTAGAGGTTGTGTAGCTAGACAATATACTTCCATCCGCTGTGCTATGTATAACCCCCCTGATGGATTTCAATGTTAACAGTCGTCTAAACTGTTTTCAGGAACCTGGAGGTCGCGCAAAAGGATTCGAACCACTGATTGTTCTCTGGAACTTGCACACTTGTCAAAGGATTCGAACCACTGATTGTTCTCTGGGGCTCGTACCCATGTCAGATGGGTGACCTTTTGATGTCACAGGGCTAAACTTCCACCCTCAGAACGTGTTAACACCGCCATTTTCTGCACACATGTCCTATGAAGAGCCATGAAGTTTGATTATGTGTGTGCAAAACACCAATTGCTTCACTTTTTCTTATCTCCTGATCCCATAAGTACCCCTAAACTCTATCCTTGGGGAGGCAGGTTTGAGGCTAGTTTTCCTGTCCCCACATGGTTAGTCACACACGAGTGAACTCTTTTTCTTTTGCAAAACTTGTCATTTCAGTAATTGGCATACTACACAACAGAAAAAAAAAAGTGGGCCTGGTTCAGTAATTACTAATAACATAGTCCTCTTTGGGGAAGCCTGTGAATCAGTTTCTGATTCCTCATCATCTCTTTTTGTACCACCTTAGTGCTGCCATTTTATCACCAGAGTGGAGGTGTCAAGTGTGTGCATGGTTTTGAAGGAGGTATAGTATTCAGTATGACTGGCTTGTTACATTAGCAATTTTAGCAAAAGTTATAGTTAGGAGAAGATGAAGAAAACAATAGAAAAAATAAGTTGAGGAGGTATTAGGGAGATTCTTATGAAAGTGGGTTTTGGCTATACTGTTAAAAGAAGGGGGAGTATTTGAAAATTATAGACTATTGTTTTTCCTTTTCTTTATCTAAATTCAAGGCTTCACTCTAGTAGTTATGCATCTATCTGCCTGGGAGCATGTCTGTGTAGAGATCAGACAAGTTACAGAAGGCACTCAGATAGAAAAAACAAATGCATAATAGGATTATGCATCAAGACAATAGCTTCATAAACCAGGCTATTGCCTTGGAAAAGGATTTCTCCAAGTTCCTTATTCTCCTTCTTTAGCATATCAAAAGCTCAGAATTGAGCTCCTGGAATTTTTTGGTGCAAAAAAAATTTCTCTTTAGACTGCAGGCAGAGAAGCCAGGAGCTTTGTAGCTGCTGAGTGAAAGAAGGTTATGTATGGCTTAGGCAACTTAAAAACTTTTCTACCTTGGAAGAATGGGAAGAAAAGACAGAAGGAAAAGAGGCAGTCATGAATCTGTAGCTTTGTCCCAGAAGAAGAGCTCGTGTTAAATTAGGCAGGATAACCCCATGGAGGAAGTGTACAGGGAAGGGGATCATAAAGACATTCCAGCTTATTTAACCTTATGCAAAGAAAATATTAACATTATATTTTGTTTACATCAGTAGGACTTTATATCACATAGGAATATCTACATACATATTAAGACCTAGTAACAGTCCTTGGTATGTAGAAAATGTCCAAAATTGTTTTATTAATTAAAGAATATTTATATAATCTCTCACCTAGGGATACAACCATCCTATATTACTAGTATTTTTCTCTAAAGAGAAAACTATAATGTATTTTTTTGAGGTACTGGGGATGGAACCCAGGGGCATTCTACCTCCGAGCTACACCCCCAGCCCTATTTTTTTTTATTCTTTATTTTGAAACAGGGTCTCACTAAGTTGCGGAGGGTCTCACTAAGTAGCTGAAGCTGGCTGCGAACCTGGATGCTCCGGTCTCAGCCTCCCAAGTACTGGGATTACAAGTGTGTGCCACCACGCCCGGCTATAATGTATTTTTTTATGTTAGTTTGGTAATATTTGCTCTCGGAATAAAAAAATACCATAAAGGGCATTTATACATCAGCTCTAAAAACATAAATGGGGCAGAAATGTCAAGTGTTAAAATAAATATTCTATAGGAATGTAAAAAAATGATCTTTTGGGGAAAAGGTAAGATTGTTTTCTCTTCAAATATAGGAAGTGTCTGAAAAAAAAATAATTCATGGTCCTACATTTTGTGGCTATTCTTGACTGATGCCAATTCCAAGTCCCGGGATTCACTTCATTTCCAAAAGTTGTGAGCTGTGCATGTCCGGGGAGTTCTGGGACACCCAGCGAGCGTTACACAGGTGTCTCATGAGCCCTAAATAACAGGCAACTTCCCAAGGCATCAGAGGAGAACAGACCATAGCAGAATCACAGTGCAATTCTGTGTGCAAAGAATGTAAGCATAAAACCAAAAATAAGCAAAAGTATCATCAAGGAGAATTTTCAGGGTTTATGCCCCAGACAATACTGGGAGTCTGAGTGTGCTTAGTCTACAAGTGTGCTTTGATTTAGTTCTGTCCCCTACTCCCTGGCTCTGGTGCAGCAGGACACTGGCAGCAAATGACACAGGGGACTGTCATGCCAAGCAAAGTACAGCCGCTAAAGGTTTCTTCTTAAGATGCATCCGGCGTTCACACCCAACTTCCCAAATCAATGATCAGTGTATGCAGCCCTTCATTCCAGAAAGTGAGGAAATATATTAGTGGGTGTCAGAAAAAGATTACTGAGGCACCACGCCAGAGCCAGGGGTCCTGTGAAATGGCAAAATACAACTGTGAAAGATCACTCTTGCAGATGCGTGGTGCCTGCTTCTCAACGCTTCCCACTGCAGACTCATACATGAAATATCCGTCCTTTGTTACTGGTGTCCTCCATTCATAATATGTAGGTATTGTTATTTTAACTATGACACATCCAGAGATAAATGTTGGGATAAAAGAAAATTGGGGTGCGAATTGGGGGAGGGCTAATTGACCTATGTGTGCGTGTATACTTCTACCACCCTGAAACCCATCAAGATGTATGATTACAATGCACCAATAAAAAATAAATAAAATTTAAAAATAAAATAAGGAAAATTGGGGTTTTGATTACTTTTAAGTTACTGAAGAGTCGAAGGGAAAAATGACGTTGAAATAAATGGAGTAGATTTAAGGCAAGAGATGTTAATTTAAATTAGATATGGATTTGACAAACCTAAGAAAGACAGATTGAGGTGGGCAGAGTTATGGGAAAATTATAGATGCAAATAAAACCCAGACTCCACAAATCGCATCGTCAGGTCCTTGTCTGCTTCTCCCTCTCCACCTTCTCCCCCACAGGGCTGTCATTGTGGGTTGTGACTTGGGCGGTAGCTATCTTGGTGAGTTCAGGCTGCTATAGCGAATGGCCATAGATGGGATGACTTAAACAACGAGCTTTTATAAAATACATATTTCTGGAGACTGAAATGTCCAAGGTCAAGGTCTGGCAGGTCTGATGTCTAGAGAGGACGCTCTTCTATCCTCACATGGTAGAGGGGAAAGAGAGACAAAAAACAAGCTCCCTCCCACCTTTTTTTATAAGGGAACTGATTCCATCATGAGGGCTCCTCCATCCTTACAACCTAATTTCCTCCCAAGGCTCCCTGTCTGAATCCCATCACACTTAGGGCTTCGGTATGAATTTGGGGGGACAAACACACTCAATCCATAGCAGCTGCATAGAGCTGCATGTTTGGCTTAATCCCCTGTTATTGCCATTGTGAAATTCTTAGTAACATTATTCTGGAATTTGTGTTTTGTAACTGAAGTCTAAAGAGACGGTGCCCAAGAGCAGAAGAAATACGTGCAACATGCAGCATCCACTGGTGGTTTGTGGCCCAGTTTGCTGTGTCCCTAAGAACAAAATTCTACTGATCTCAACATTGTGTGGGTCCTCCGTGAGACACAAAGCATGCACAGGTTAAGTGTGTTATTCCTACCGCCGAGTAAATGGGGGTGCTGACAGCCCGCAAGGCCATCTTTTCCTTTTGAACCAGACCTTGCTTCAGGTGAAGAAAGAAGGCCATAGCATTTTAAGAAACCCAAGGACCAAGAAGAAACAGGAATGACATGAAAAGAAAGACATAGTTCCTTTTCCGTATTAAGCCCTTCCTCCTTATTCATCAGTAAGCTGAGGGTAAAAAGAGTTGGTGGTGTGTGTTTATATCATGAAGTGAAATAAAAACAATTGAGATAGTTTTGTGCAGCATTTCCACTGTTCTGATAAACAGGAAATACATGTGTATATATGTACTTTAACGCCCCTGCGTTCAATCCCCGGTACCGCAAAAAAAAAAAAAAAATACAACTTATGAAGCCGGGCGTGGTGGCGAACGCTTGTAATTCCAGTACCCTGGAGGCTGAGACTGGAGGATCCGGGTTCGCGGCCAGCCTCAGCTACTTAGTGAGGCCCTCCACAACTTAGTGAGACCCTGTTTCAAAAATAAAGAATAAAAAATAGGGCTGGGGGTGTAGCTCGGAGGTAGAATGCCCCTGGATTCAATCCCCAGTACCGCAAAAAAAAAAACAACCCAAAAACAAACAACTTATGTTATTTCAGTGATTCTGCATATAGGTAGATTCTTCATATTTGTATTTAAAAATGGCAGCACCCCGTATGAAGATAAATGGCAAAATTCATGCTAATGATTTCAAAAATTTAAACTTTTTTAAAACATAGAAAGATATCAAATATCAGCAAAAACTACCATGACAAGTCAAAAGGGAGACAGTAGAAAAAGGAAACACTTTATATTTTAAGACTTTTTTTAAAAAAAAGACACTTTTATTGGTGCATTGTAATGACATGTCATAGTGAGGTTCAAAGTGACACAAACATACATGCACACATGACCTGGTGTGTTTCCCTTTGGATTCCACCCCGCTCCCCCACTCCTCGTTCATGTTAGTGATATTGGTAGTGATACCTTCATATACGGACATAGCATCGTTTGAGTTGTTTCCTACATCTCGCCTCCCTTCCCTCCTCCACTTCCCTCCCCCAGTCCTCTTCCACTATTCTACTGGTCTCTCTCCTAATTTATCCCAAGTCCTTTTTGTTTCCTATTTTCTCTCTAGCTTCCACATCTTAAGACTTTCTTTTTTTATATACTTTTATTGGTGCATTATAGTCTCACATCATAATGTAGTTCATAGGGATGGTGACAGACAGGCACACAGCACTTGGTGAGTTTTTCCCCGGCTCCCTCCCCACTCCTCCCCTTCCCCAGGCAAGATATTGAGATTGGCATTGGTATTCTCACATAGGTACATAATGTCTTAAGACTTAATGGCACTCTTGGCCCTGCTTTTTGAACAAGAGGCAACATTTTCCTTTTGCACAGAGACCTGCAAATTATAGAGCCGTGTCTGCTTCTCTCTTCCCTTTGATCACTACATGAACTTGTTCTCTTTTACAATCTCACTGGCTCTCCCCACTTCCTGTCCTTCCACCAAACTCCTCTCTCTGACTGTAACCCTTCCTTCCCTGCCTTCCCCTGCCGTGGCTTCTTTCTCATCTTAGCTCAAAGTCAACTTGTTCTGTATGGCTGCTCCTGATTATTGTCACCTAATACTTACTATGGAAAATTATTTATTAATTCAGAATCTACTTTTCAAAAGTAGATTACCTATTACTCAATTAACTTGTGAGCTTCTCAGGGAAAGGAACCATCTCTCTCTCTTTTTTGAAAAAAATATACTCTATATCTGTTTATTCACTAAGGTGTGGTCAGTATAGGTGGGGGCTCAACTAGTTTATATTTGTGGAATGAATGAGTTAATCAACAGAAACTGAATTGAAGAAATGTTGTCCCCAGATAATAAAGGACATAATATATAATCCTAGAGACTCATCATTTCATAGCTTAAATGTCTTTAAGTAGAGATTTCTAATAAAGTACAGGGTGTCCAATTAAATATACATTTTTATTTGCATCCTGCATGCTATTCTATATTTTTCTTGTTAAATCTGGCAATCCTAGGAAACATTTTCTGAAAGAATTGGATCTTTAAATAAAGTATAAGTATGACAAGAGCAGCAGTTTGAACCTTGTTTCAATTATGAATTCACCTTGGGATTTGATAAAAGGTGTAAGTCATTTTTTCCTGAAAAATGTATATAATCGTGTACATTTTTCTATCTGAGGGAAAGTTTAGAGACTCCTCAAAGCCCATCTTTGATTCAGCCTACCTTCACAATGCCACCTCATTGATCCTCAAGTCTCCTAAATATGCTCAAATTCATCCTCCTGTTTCTGTATTCAGCATTACTTAGTTTAAACTGGATTCATATCATAGTTTCTTAACTGGTCCTACCTTTGGCCCTTATTCCCTTTAATTCATGTTCACATAGCCTCTGTAGGTTTTCTCCCTAAGCATACATTCAACCCCCCCATTAATATCATTGTGTACCTTCAAAAATAGTCATTACAATAGCATTGTAAGTTTTGACTCTTACCTACTCAGTGATGACTCCTCCCCTCCTACTTCATTAGTGTTGGATTATTTGCAGCTTCCAAATCTACTACTGCAATTTAAGCCCTACTTGTTAGGCTTGCTATTCCCTCTGCCTAGAATGTATTTTCACTTCCTTGTCTGCTAAGAAACTGCTCCTCTTTGAAGTCTTGAACAAATTTCCTCCCCAACCCTACACAGGAATCATTTAAGGCAGACCTGGTGACCAGCCCTGCCTGCAGTTTCTCAGTTCCCCACCATGTTCAAAAGAAATTGTTTCCTGATCAGCAGTTTCCAGTAGGCCCTGTAATTCTTGGGGCAGTGATTGTGCTGTTAAACTTTGTATTTTTATTTCTCGCATAGTGGCTGATGTATAGTAGATAGTCAATAACGTTTTGACAATGGGTACATAAATATTTGTATGTGTTTAATAACTATTGTCATTGCACAAACACATATTCATATACTTAATGTTTTCATCACCAAATCAAAAAGTGAAAGGAAGATTACAGAGGCATTTACATGGGTCCTGGTGGCCCATGAAGGATTCATTTTAGTAAGAGAAATTGTAATGAAGATAGTAAAAATAGTTATGAGTGCATTGCTAAAATCTGAAATTATTAATATCTGTGTAAATTTGACAATTATGACCTTAGTCCAATTAGCCTGCTGTTACAAAAATACCATAGACTCAGTAACTTATAAATAACTGACAATTATTTCTCACAGATCTGAAGGCTGGGAAGTCCAAGATCAAGGTGCCAATAGATTTGAGTTGATGTCTGTTGAGGGCTTACTTCCGGGTTCATAGATAGAGACTTCTTGCTGTGTTCTCTCATGGCAGAAAATGGAAGGCAGCTCTTTGGGGCTTCTTTTTTATAAGAGTCCAAACTCATTTATGAGGTTTCTACCCTAATGACCTAATTACTTCCCAAAGCCCCATCTCCTAATAACATCACTTTGGGGATTAGGCTCAAACATATGAATTTGGGGAAACACATGCATTCGGTCTATATGGCGACCAGAATGATTAATAAGCAAATGCAATGTCAGGAAGCAATTTGTCAATTTTGGTACTACATTAAAAAGTCACTGTGTAAATATGTATTTTTGTTTTCTTTTTTTTAAATGTTAAATTCCCCCAAAACATGCTAACCTAATAAAATGGGTTGTAATTTTCTGACCACAAAAAAATCAGTGTAACTCACACCAATTGGAAGCACTCGTGAAGCCAGTCATTTTAACCATCTCAGGTTGAAGTTTGAACATGGCATTCTTTCAGGATTCTCTGCCTGTTCAAGGACTCTGCTCATTAAGTAAAGTGTTTTTTCGTAAGAAATATATGCTTTTTTCTAGTACAAAAATTGTTTTTAGCACATAAGTGATTTATTACTATATTCTTTTTTAAAATTTTTTTTTTTAGTACTGGGGATTGTTGAACCCAGGGGTATTCTACCTCTGAGCTACACTCCCAGCCCTATTTTTTATTTTTATTTTGAAGCAGGGTCTCGCTAGGTTGATGATAGTCTTACTACTTGCTGAGGCTGTCCTCGAACCTGCGATCCTCCTGTCTCAGCCTTCCAAGTACTGGGATTACAACTATGTGCCACCATGACCAGCTTACAGCATTTCTTTTTACAAAATGAAGTACATACAGTTAGCTGTGAACCATCTGTCTTTTATGGATTCCCCTCACACCCTAAATTTGAATTGCTTTTCCAAGAGTCACCACAACTAGCATGAGGCTACCTAACATGAGGACCTTCTCCTGTTCTGAACATGTATTTCTGTTCCCCTGAATATAGTTTCATACAGAAATAAAATTATGCTACATACATTTATTTGCAAAAATTCTCAGTGAAATCTACAGCGAACTTTTGTGGGTTTGCAATTAAAGTTGACTCCCTCCTTCTCTGGTTAAAAGCAATCTAATGGTCTATTGGAGAATCCAGCCCTCTTTTCTCCCCATCCTCCACATCTGGGTAGGACTGACCCACCTATGCTTCCTTGTGATCTTGATTCGTTTAGCTAATAATCATCTCCTTGCTCCAGGTGTTAGTGATTGGCTTCTCCTGGGTTCTAAGCTCATTTGAGCCAATGAGAAGGTGGAACATGATTAAGGAATGTGAGAAGCTATAAGATGTCCTTTGAAAAGTCAGGAAATAAGGCCTTTCTCCAGGTTAAATCTGATTTTTCTAACTTCAAGCATAAGCAATGAGGCAGAAATTTCATACCAATATTGTTTCAATAGTGCCTAATCAAAATAATATTGCACAACATTAAGATATTATACTCTAGGTTCAGTTGTCTGACAGATTTCTAATGTTTTAATATTTCTAAGAAGGACTGGCAACCTGTCATTCCCAACACACATGCACCCCCTTTTTTTTGGCAGATAGCCTGGGTCTCTACTTCAAAGGAGAAAGGATATTCTACCTCTTTCATAATGACTTTCAAGGTAAAAATGATTGGCAGGGATGACATCTAATCAAAACTTCATTACCTGATTTGAGATGGCTTAATGAGTCAGGTCCTTCACTGTCTCTCATAACCAACGTTAAACAGCAAGTTGAATCAGTTATTAAATGAATATTTCCCAAAGGAACTGCATGTTTGATTTATTGCAAGTGTATGTTTACTTTTTTCCAGGAAGGCAGCCACAGTTTTTGAGGTGACTTTCTTGAGAGTCATATTTTCCTTCCACTTTTTAATCTAGAGAGAAGAAAAGCATTAAATATAAACAGAGTACAAAGGGAACTCCAGGCTTATATAGAATATGACAAGCATTTCTCACAAAAGATAGAAATGCCAGATCTTTCATGAGAGTGACCAGAAGGAAGTCTCTTTCCCACTGGAAATGATCTCGGTGAGAGAGGATGAGGTCTCTTTGCTCTTGGAGTTATGTGAGAGAATACAACCCAATGCCCACATGGCTTTAAAAACTGTTTTTACTTGAGTAGTTTCAAAGGTAGTAATCAAAGGTAGCAGAATCCTGATTAATGGAGAATCTGCGATACAAAGATAAGCATGGTGTCTTATCCTCATGGAGTGTATACCATACTCATGGAGACAAGATGGAATGCACAGAGGTGGGTGTGTGCATGCAAAATGGACGTCTAATAGATCCACAGCATCTTCACCAAGAGCTAGTGCCTGAAGCTGAATCTTAGACATTGGTGTTATGTGAATAAAGGGTGGTCATCAGGAAGTTAAGGTAGAGAGCAGGGTATGAAATGCATGAGGTTGGGCAATTGAGTTCATATGTCCGTGGGGAGTTCATGTTAAAAGAGTTGAAAACCTTGCCTTGAGAATCTTCCATTATAGTGGTGGGAGACAGAAAATAAACAAGCAAATCAACATAATATGTAAGGCAACTCTAAGTGCTATAAGCAAAATAAACAAGCTAAAGATGATTGGAGAGCAAGGCAGGAAGTATTACTTTATACAACTAGGTCCGGAAAAGACTCTCTGATAAGATAATATGACAAGAGCAGCCAGTTGATTCCTACTGTTTTATTTTTCCTTTAGTTTTAGGAACCTTGAGTTGATCTTCTTTTTCCTTTGGTTATAGGGCTTTGAATTGTCGCTGATCACAGAGCCACACAGCTAAGATGACATTTTCCTTCTTTCAAGTTGGTGAGCAAGCTCTGACCAATGGGATGTGCACAAAAGTGATGGGTGCAACTGAGTGGTCCCTCTCCTTCTTCCCCTGTGTCCAGAAGGTGAGCGTGGTGGTGGCGAGCTAGTGGTTGTTCTATTCTTCAAGACAGAAACTGCACCTTGAAGATGGCTAAGCATCATTATCAGATATGTCTGAGTCTCGGCTACTATGGCACCAACAACCCTGGACCTCTAATATTCAAATTCATGTGTGAAGGAAAAGTAAACTTCTATCTTATTTAATTCATTGTTATTTTGGCCTTGATCAATCCTACACTCAAATGACTAAAGGAAAGAGTTGAGCAGTTTCTGAACTAAGAGAGCAATCATGAGATTTTTGTGGGCAAAAAGCAGCCCCGTTAAGTGTGCAGTGAGAGGAATGGTTCTCAAATGGATTGTGCTTAGAAAGTTGCAGTTGTAGCATGGAAGCCAGTGTAAAGATAATACAGCAAGCAAGAGGAAGAGTGCTGTTTGCTGAATCCAAGAGATTTATAGGAGGCTAAATCACTTAAGGTTTTGTATTTCATGGTAAGGACTCAATGACTCCTGAAGGCACCAGGCAAAGGCTTTTGTACAATGTGTACCATGATCCAACTTTTGTTTTACAAAGTAATCACCAAGAATACAAGTAGTGGGACCTGTCCAGTGGCTATACCAATAGTCTGTCAAGTGACAGTATGACTTGTTTAGGGTAGGGAGCTGGAGATGGTAAAATTTATTTATTTTTTTTTGAAGAGTCAATAGGATTTGCTAATGCTTCACTGAGAGAGTGAGGAAGTAAGACATGCTAAGAATTTTGGCTTGACTCCTTGGAAATATGGAGGCTCCATTTATGGAGAAGGAGAGCCAATGAGAAGGCAGTTTTAGGAGCTTGGAAATGAAGAGCTGGATTTTAGACATACTGCATTTGAAATACCTATTAGACAACCAAACAGATATAAGAATAGGCATTTGGGAGGAAAAATAATAATAAAGCAGTCTAGAGTTTGAGAAGGAGATCTGGGCTCCTGAGATACATTTGGGATACATTAGCATATAGATGGGATTTAAAGGCATGAGGCATATGAAATCACCAAGAGGTTGAGTGTAGACAGTAAAGATGAGAGTTCTGAGGATGGAGGTGTCGGGAACTCTGTGCCATTTAGGGGCTTGGTACATGAGTAGGAATCAGCAAATGAATCTGAGAAGGAGAAGGAGGAGAACCAGGAGAGAGTGGTGCCTGCGAAACCAAAGACAAGGTGCATGTCACAAAAGAGTAAGTTATCAGCCATGCCCAATGCCTCCAATAGGTAAATAAATTGAGGACTGAATTTGGTTATTGGTTTTAGCATGAGGAGGACATTAAAGACCTTGACAAAAGCAATTTTGGTACAATGGGAAATGAAAATTTAAATGAAGTGAGGTTCAAGAAAGTACAGGAAAGTTGGAGAGAGGTATGAAATGTGGGGCCTTTTTTCTTAGACATTATTATTAATTGCCATCTTATGTCAATTAATACAGGAGTTATTGCTATTAAAATTTCATATTTATGCTAATGAAAAACAAATCAATGAGGACATGCAAATGGTTTTGGAAAAAGAGGACACAACTATAGGAGTGGGCTCCTTGATGAGAGAGGACTTTAGTGTATGTGGGGTGGAGTTGACCTTGGAACAAAAATTTCATCTATTAGAACAGAAGGAAAGACAGATTCCATGGGTGCAACTATTATAGGTTAGTTGGCTTGGTGATGGGAGCTAAATTTCCTGTTTTGCCAGAAATGGAACAAATCAAAGAGGAAATGAGGATTAAAATGTCGCAAAGCTGGGAATCCAGTGGAAATGACAAGAACCAAACATGAAAATGAGGTGCCCAAAGATTCCACAGTAACCTGTGAAAGAGGTTAAATTTCTTCAGCCAACATCTTGAGTTGTTTTAAATGAACAGATTCATGCACACACACACACACACACACACACATACACATACATACACACACACACACATCTCTCATTATGTACAAGTGAACTTGTGATCTGAAGTCAGATAATCTGACATCAGAGTTTATTAACTTCAATGTCTGTGGAAAATTGTTTCTCACTGAGCTTCCATTTCACATGCAAAATGGAGATAACATTTACATATAAAGTCTTAACACAGATCTACCCATATAAATCACTCCTAGATCTATTTGATTTCCAATAGATATCCCAGATAGTCAAAATTGAAATAATTTCTTCTCTAGTTTCTCCACCATATAATCATATATAATTTTTAAATTAATTGTGTGTATGTGGTATTGGGATTTGAACCCAGGGGCATTCTACTTCCAAGATAGAACCTCAACCATTCTTTTGTTTTTGTTGTTTTGTTTTTGAAATAAGGTTCTCACTAGGTTGCTGAGAGTCTTTCTAAGTTGCTGAGGCTGGTCTCGAACTTGTGATCCTCTTGTCTCTTCAGGTACTATACAGCTGTCTCCACCATATTTGAATAGACAGTCATAGATCTTGACCCAACTCTTCCACCAGACAATATTTAACCTAAACCTCTCTTCCATTCTCCCACCATTTTGAGTTTAATTGATTAACAAGGCCTAAAATTTGCCTTCCATAAATATGTCCCTTTACATAATTTGTGTTTCTCATATCTGAAGTGTAGGCCTCAGTAAATCAAGTAGCATGAGTGTGCATATATTTCCTTGGATGTTAAAATTTAGTTTCTATTATTTTTCAAAGTGTATTTGTTGTTGTATCCTATTTTTTCTTCCTCTACAAGGTTTTGCTTTTATTTTCTTTGACTTCAAACGTGAATTCCTCAACCATTTTGGCATTTCTAGTTTCTTTGTTTTGTATACAGTTTTCTAACCCCTTTCATAAAATATTTATCTACTGAATATGTACTAATATATTCTAATGTATACTAAATGTCAAACATCTTAGGTTTTGTCAGAGTTGTAGAGTATTGACCTTCAACTTTGGAAATGCGTCTCTGCACCTGGATTTCCGGCTTGCCCCTGCTTTTGAATAATGAGTCACATAGCCTTATGAGTAATTGGATCTTTTGTGCAATTAGAACTTTTCCCGGTATTATAATTTATAGTATGGTTGAATTGAGCAACCTGTAATGAGTCATTTTACTGAGGCTTTTAAGGGAATTATTTCTGAAGGTCTGCCTAAAAGGCTAAAATATGTCTGAATTAAAAAGAATGGCAGGCTGCAATCAAGGCTGTAAAATAAAGGTGCTCAGTAAGCAGCCCTATTACAATCAGAAAGTGAAGGAAACGGATCTCCGTCTTGTGTGCAGAGGCAAGGGAAATGATGAATACCTTAGGTAACTCATTCTGTACAAAATCAATCTTTCACTGTCAATTTTAAATGAACTAATTTGTTCACAAATCTGCTCAGTCAGTTTGGAAGCAGATTCTGCTCCTTCATATTAGCAAATCCTTTAATCTTGACTAGTCCACTGAGTAAGAAATCCAGAAACGTGTTAATATGATTGGACATATGTAGTAGGATAAGAATTGATTCTTTTAATTAGTGTCTGCTCAAGTTAGAGTCCCCTTCTTGGCTGAACTATTGACCCACTAATATATCAAGAGATTATGTTATGACTAACATATATCTAAAGTTCCATTTAACTCTTTCTTTATTGGCCAATGTTGCAGTCAACTGTCCAGAGACTAAATCCTTGATTTCTTTCCCAAGGAATGTTGGTTTCAGGTGTTTTATGAAAAGCAGCAAATACATAAATACCTGAACACTAATTCTTTACACCACAACCTGTCTATAAAGCAGCCATTGATACAGCTTTTACTCTTTGAGGAATCTAAATCTGTCTACAAGTTTAACCATCATCTATTAAATGAAAAGATGTCCAATACCATTTTTGTATGAGCTTCACTTTTAAATAATTGGAAATTATATGCAAATTTCCTCCATGGTGTTACAGAATAAAATGAGAAAGAAATCTAAGAAGAACTGTATGAATATATGATTTTATTATGAGATATGGAAATAAGATATTCTAAGTATTATGACTCTCTTTCTGTTATTTTACATATATTGGCGGTTACTGAATAGGCATGTGCATTTGGATTCACAAAGGAAATGACATGAAAAGTCAGTGTAAAATGGATGACTGTGGAACTTAAAGACACATTTCAAACCTGCTTTGTTTTTGCTGAAATATATTCATAAAAATGCATTCTTTAAAATGTATTGTAATTAACATGTATTAATAATATACTAATAGAATTCAGTGTGTTATTTCCATATATATGTTCACTGATAAAATCCAACTACTCTTTTCTACCTGCCTCCCAACACTTCCCAAGCCCAAGTAATCATGGTAGAATGTGTGCTTAGCATATGTGAGGCCCTGGGTTTGGTCCCCAGCACCAAAAGAAAAAAAAATGTAGTCTTAAATTACATTTGTCTGTTTTGGAAACAAAACTATTGCTGGAAATGATGAATCATATACATATCCTATAATATTTTTAACAATTCATAAGAAAAGATAATTTTCGGGTTGGGGTGAGGCTCAGTAGGAGAGCACTTGCCTAGCATGTACAAGGCCCTGGGTTCAATCCCCAGCATTGAGAAAAAGAAAAGAAAGATAATATCTTATGAATATGATTGGTTTGATTATTTCACCGGTGTTTGAAAATATTTCCCATCCCTTTAAACACTTAGAGCATAAACATAGTATTTAAAATTAATTTGAGAGTGTCTCTGTTGATATATTTCCTATATGGTATAAGAAGAAAGTTTGAAGGAATGAGTACATTTTAATTCATTCAGTAAATATTCATTGTACCTCATTTGTGTGCAATGTCCTGCGTTAGGCATTTTGTGGAATTTCAAAAGCTGTCAGAAATAGTCTTTGACTTAAAGAATGATTTTACTTTGGACTTTAATCCCTCCCAGAGGCCATGCATTATTTTACTGTGAAAACTGGGTTTGGACTTTTCTCCAAAATGATATCTTTATCGCCTCCTTTGTAACTGTTTTACTCATAGTCTTCCATTTCACTTGTGGCAACTCCCTTCTTCTACATCATCAGGTTAAAAATCTTTGGGATTGTCTTTAACTCCTCTCATTTCCTCTCACCCCACGCCTAGTTTAGTAGGAAAGAAAATTGCCTCTATCTTAAACTTCATCCACTCTGGTTTCCTTGTTAGTCCTACCTACTTCTACCCCTCTCTTAGATGCTGTGCTGGACTCTTACCTGTTCCCCCTGCTTCTGCCTTAGCCCATCTCCCACCCCATGTTCTAGTAACACACTTCAGGATGATCTGTTAATACTTAAAACTGACCCTCTCGTCTCCCTGCTCAAAACTCTTTAATGACCCTGTATTTCCCTCATCAAATGACCAAGTCCTTAGGACAATGGCTTACCAGGTTCTTGAAAAACCTACTGCCTCCCATTTCTATGACCCACTCTCCTCGTTCCTTCTCATTCTGTTGGTCACAGGGATCTCCTAGCTGATGTTCAAGCATACCACTTACACTGCTGCCTTAGGGTCAGGGCACCTACTGCTCTTTCTGCCTGAGGCCCCCTCACCCAGATAGCCACGTGGCTCACACCGACACCTGATTCAAGGCTACTTAAATGTCTCAACCTAAGGTCTGCCCTGACAATCAGATTTAAAGTTACAAATGCTGCCCCCACAATCCAAACCCTCTTTGCCATACTTTTATTATCTTTTCTTACTACTTATCAGTTACTAACACAGTACATGGTTTGCTTATTTATGTTACCTACCGTTTATTATCTGTCTTGCTAGAATCTCTATTTGGGTACTGATAGTAGTTAAGCACATAAAGCAATGAATGGCACATGGTAATATTCAATATATATTTGTTGAATTTTTAAAAAGTGGCAATGGGTACTAGTTGTGTGTAAAATATTTACAGCTCATAAAAATGTGCCTACCTTATTGTATTGCATTACCCTAGTATTTAGTTTCTTCCTTCATTCCTAAAGGCATACTATAGATTTCTCTATAAAATGTTGATCTGATTCTCCTCGTGTTCCCATTGCCATGTAACCATTGAGGTCGTAAAACGATCCAATGTCTCACTATTTTTATCTGTTGTTCACTAGGTCTCCTGATTTGTGGTTGCATAATCAGCAAGCTCTGCTGCCTGGCTTGTTTTTGTCTACTTTTTAATGAGAATGATGCTCATGTCTCATTTGCTAATACTCCTGAAATTAAAACCATTGAACAACATCTTACTTATAAATCTAGATTTATTTGTTTGAGATATAGGATGAAAACCTCAAGTTTTTAAAATTTCTTTTTAACATCTAACTCCTAAACTATACTTTAACAACTGTACTCTACCATTGTAGTTTATTGTTGGGTATTATTCTCTAAGTTTGGATACTTCATAGGTGCTTAATGAACACTTCTGGATTAACTGATTGAATTTGACATCTGTCTCTCTTTTGGTGATGGTGAATTCATTCAGGATGCTGAGAGGGATCAACTGGAAGAATGAGTTTGTCTTGGTTATCGGCCATGCCTTGATTCACTGAGTTTCTCTAGTAGATTTTACTAAGATAAGTTGGCACCTAATAGAAGATGCAAATAACCTGGATATTTTTGAAGTCACGATTTCTAGTGACAAGAAGGGCTTATTTGTTGTGAAAGTTTCCAGTTACATTTGGCAAAGCATCTTGGTGGTGAGGCTCTGGAGAAATGGACACTCTTGTGCATTGCTGGTGGGAATGCAGTGATAAGCCCATAAGGAAGGGAATTTGGTGATCTCTCATAAAATTACATATACTCAGAATCTTAGGCCCAGTTCTCCAAAGGTAGATTCTGCACTGAGGATTAAATATGCCTTAAACAGGTTCCATTTCAGGGAACATTTCCAGAAGGAAATTTCTGGCGGATTCCATAGAGGTGCCTTCCATTGGTGCTGGGTTTTCACACTTCCACAGAAGCTTACCTTCTGCTAAAAACAGATGTACATTCCTAGTTCCCTACAGCAGTCTGAGCATGCAAGACAAGACCACTCCAGTACCCTGACAGTAGCCCTCCAATTACAGCCATAGCCCATTAGAAAGAAAGACTCCTGGAAACTGGGAGAGGATGCTCAGACACTGAAGAAGGGAGATGGGGTTTTCTCTATTCTGCAATCCCATCTCTAAGGGTATATTACAAAGATATATATATATATATATATATATATATATATATGTATATACACTGGGAAAAAAGAAATAGATGTCAATAAATAGGAGTTTGCATGGTACATCTCTATGTTGATGAACCTTACAATTGCAAAATGAATGAGCAAGATATCTATATCTACTGAAATAGAGTTTTATTCAGGTTCTATGGTTAAGTGATAAAAGCAACTATGCTAACTTTTGCCCAGGGCAGTGATGGAAATATGAACATTCATACGGGTCTTCCTCTTCCTCTTCCTCTTCCTCTTCCTCTTCCTCCTCCTCCTCCTCCTCCTCCTCCTCCTCCTCCTCCTCCTCTTCCTCTTTCTCCTCCTTCTGGTACTGGGTATTGAATTCAGGGGCATTATATCTCTGAGCTAACCCCAACTCTTTTTCTTTCTTTTTTTTTTAAGAAAAAAAAACAGGGTCTCACTAAGTTGCTGAGGGTCTTGCTAAGTTGCTGAGGATGTCCTTGAACCTGCGATCCTCCTGTCTCAGCCTCCCAAGTACTGGAAGTACGGGCATATACCACCACATTCAGCTCGGATTCTTTTCTTATATTAAAAATAAATAATATAAAAATAACTCCCAAATTAATAATAATGGTTACTTTGAGGGGGAGTAAAGAAAAGAACGGGGTGAGGATGAAATCAAAACTTCTCTGAGTGCACTTTGTTATAGACCTATGTAACTGTTGACCATGATTAGAACAAGTTTAAATATCAAATGTCCCTAAAACTTGAAAAACAATGGAAAAAAGTGAACCTAACTTAGAATAAATTGGAGGAATAACCTCAAAGAGAACAACAGTACATTTCTTCAAGTGACTTTGTTGAATGTCCTGGGTATAGTTAATCATTTATTTTTGATGTTGAGGATAGAACCCAGGGCCTCACACATGCTAGGCAAGGGCTCTACTATTGAGCTACACCCCCAGTCCCAGTATATTTTATACATAAAGAATTTTTAAAAACTTTAAACTTTTTTCAATATTCTTAATTTTAGCAGTAATATTTGTTCACATTTTAATGTTGAAGTTATAGGTCTATTTAATAATAAAGAAAATAATTTTGATAATATCATTGGAAATCATACATTTCTGAGATAAAATGATAAAGATAAAATTACAAAGTCAGAGAAGTAAATCTCCCTAAATTTGAATTTAAAATACCAGTATTAACTCAAGTTTGTAATATTGTTTATTCATTTATTCATTTAAAGACTTTCAACATATTAAAGACTTTTTTAAAACATCACATGAAAAGACTTTCAATATCGTTAGTCATTTGGGAAGGGTAAATTAAAACTACAATGAAGTATCACTTCTTTTAGAGTGACTATAATGAAAAAAGGCAGAGAAAACAACAAGCATTAATGTAATTGTGCAGAAATCGGAAATCTAGCTGGGCGTGGTGGCGCATGCTTGTAATCCCAGTACTTGGGAGGCTGAGACAAGAGGATTGCAGGTTCGAGGCCAGCCTCAGCTACTTAGTGAGGACTCTCCACAACTTAGTGAGAACCTGTTTCAAACATAAAAGAATAAAAAATAGGGCTGGGGCTGTAGCTTGGAGGTAGAATGCCCCTGGGTTCAATCCCCAGTACTGCCAAAAAAAACCCAAAAAATCGGAAATCTAATTCGTCGCAGGTGAAATGTCAAATGGGCAGCCACTTTGAAATTACATACTGGAATACCAGCCATGAAAACCTGCAGCGAGCATCCTCAGCTCCGAGGCTGTGGTCTCTAAACATCATTTGCACTTGAAATGCATCAGGATTGAGGGGTCCTTGGAGAAATGACTGATGCTGGGCCCGAGCCAGGGGATGTCCAAACAAGGACGGAACATTTGTTACATCAGAAAGAAAGGAAGCCTTCGAAGACTATTAAATAAGCAGATGTCAAAAGAACAAGGAGCCGATTTGAAAGTGCTGCTACTGGTCTAAAAAGGGACCATTTATGCATCACAAGGAATTCTGCCTAAGTTGAAGAAACTCAAGAAATACAGAAATGACTCTAAAATCTTCAGTGTAATCCTCTCAAAGTCCTAGCTGACTCTTTTGCAGAAATTTACAAGATGGCCCTGACTTTCATAAGGAAATATAAAAGACTTAAAACAGCCAAAACAATCTTGAAAAAAGGAGACCAAAGTAGGCGGATTTATAATTTTTATTTCAAAAGTTATTACAAAATGGTGGTAATAAAGACAGTGCAGTACTGGAAAAAATGGTAGTCTTATGGATCAATGAAGTAGAATTGTGAGTCAAGAAATAAGCCTGGCATGGTGGCACACAGCCTGTAATCCCAGTACTTGGGAGGCTGAGATAGGAGGATCTCAGGTTCAAGGCCAGCCACATCCAATTTAGCGAGACCCTCATCAACTTAGTGAGACCCTGTTACAAACTAAAAAATAAAATAGGGCTGGGGGTAAAATGCCCCTGGGTTCAATCCCCAGTAAGAAAATAAATAAATAAATAAATAAATAAATGTTAACATTTACGGTCAATTAATTTTTAACAGGTCAAGACAACTCAGTGGGAGAGAATGTCTTAAGATTTATTTTAGGGATTATGAAAGTGTTCTAGAGTTAGATTATAGTAATGGTTGCGCAACTCTGTAAATATACTGGAATCCATTGAATTGTATACTTTGAAAAAGATACCTAAAATGCACACATGCAATTAATTGCTACTGATATTTACTAAGCTAGCAGTTTACCATTTCAAAAGTTCATAGAACAAAATAATAAAGATATTTGTGAAATAGCCAATTTAGCCTAAGCAATATTTATTTCTAATGTCATTTCTTTTTTTTTTTGCGGTACTGGGGATTGAACCCAGGGGCATTCTACCTCCAGGCTACACCCCCAGCCCGATTTTTTATTCTTTATTTTGGAACAGGGTCTCACTAAGTTGTGGAGGACCTCACTAAGTAGCTGAGGCTGGCTGCGAACCCGGATCCTCCGGTTTCAGCCTCCCAAGTACTGGGATTACAAGTGTGAGCCACAATGCCTGGCTTTATTTCTAATGTCATTTCAATGAGATGTAACTTGAAAATATTTTATACCAAGCCTAAAATATTTAAAAGCTGTAGTTGTCCTCATAGTGTATACAGCTAAAAATCAAAGTCAATAAAGTTTGTTTTGTGTACATAAACTTCTAATATTGTAAATAGTGTATTTTTTCCTTCATAAGTTTAAGTTTTTTTCTCTTCTTCTTTGCTATATAGTTCATGGATTCAATCACTCATAAGAAATACTGGGACTACTGGAAAAAATTTCAGTGCTCACTAGAAATCAACTTGTTGCACATATACAACTCATGGCAAATTCCTTCGCCTAAAAAATGACATTAATTTTAAGACTCAAGTTTTCAGTATGATATTTATTAATGGCCATGAAAATCAATCAACACCAGCAAAATAATCTCATGTTATTGGTAAATACATACATTAGATGAAAGCAAATTTCCACTTATACCAGAAGTGGAGAATACTGATGAAATAATGACCTTATGATGGACATTAAATAAAAATGAACAGAAATTAGAATTCTGTGAACCTTCTCACTTTCAGATTTTTGCCCAGAGATATGAAAGATTTAACAATAATATACATTATTATATATCAATGTAAGAATATATAATATATATTAATTATGTGTTAATATATAATAATTAATATATAATAATTAATTATGTATTAATATATAATAATGTTAATATATTATATTAGTATAATATATTAATATATAATAATATATTATTATAAGTTAATATAATAATATATTTGACAAAATATATATATATATATTTTGCAAACTGGGAGTGGTGGCACATGCCTGTAATCCCAGTACTTAGGAGACTGAGACAGGAGGGTCTCAGGTTGCAGGCCAGCCTCAGCAACTTAGTGAGACCCAATTTTGAATTAAATTTTTTTACAAAAAGGGCTGGGATTGTAGCTTGGAGGTAGAATGTCCCTAGATTCAATCTCCAGTACCAAAAACTAAAAAATAAGTTATACATATATATATGTATATATATATATATATATATTTTTTTTTTGCAAGACCCATTAAGATGTACTTCAGGCCACCAGATGACTTCCAGAGCCAGTCCTAAAATCTCTTGAGGCTGCAAAAGTCCACTTTCCGTTTTGTTGCTACAGGAGAACAGCACAGGGACAGCCTGGCCAGAAGAGGACGTGGTCAGGGCATCTGCTGTCCCCAGGTGCCGTCACGGTGAGGCTTGTCAGCCCTCTGCCTTGTGCACTGATGCTGAAGACCCCCCCAGCCCCCGGCCAGATCCTCGTCATTTGCCAGGCTCTCCCCATCATGGGGAGTTTCGCTGGCAACTGATCCTCATGCTCACCCTGCTGTCCAGGCATTCCAATTTTTAATCGCTCCATGACTTGTCAGATTGAATACGAACCACATGTCCACAGAGCGACCTCTCTGATAATGAGATTCCCAGAGAAAGGCAAACTCTGGACCTGTCTCCTATCGCGGCCCACATTCTGGAACTGAGTTGGAGAAAGCGCTTCGATGGAAAGTTATGTTTGCATGTTGAGAAATTAAATTGTCATGCCCTTAATTCCCAGAACAAAGCCCTGTATTGTCCCTAGCAAATGCGCGCACTTCCCGACGGTTTCTGAAGTCACCCTAGGGAAGGAAGCACCAAACTTGAGTTCCAGATTCGCACCCTACACCTGTCACTTTCTTACCTACTGAGAGACATTCCTGTCTTGGCTACATTTAGTAGGAAACGTGAAATCGTATCGTAAGAATTCTTAAACTCCAAATGATAAACTTAATTTTCCTGAGAATGTTATTTGAAACAAAGTCTGAGTTACGTTTCCTCAGAGTAGGAGAGTTAGAATTTCCAGAGGATTCAGAATTAAGATAAATATTTTTATTAATTAAGGATTGAAATTAATTAACTTGCATTTATCAAAAGGTATTAATCCTATATTCAAATGTGTTTAGAAGAGATGTATCAAGTGCTGTTGTTTATTGGATTCTCATAAGGTTTTTTGTGCAAGTTGAAGTCTCATGAGCCAAGACACCCATCAAACACTTTGGGAGGAAGTCCTAATATGAATTTACAATAACTTTTCTGTGTATGTTTTCAATTTTTTCAAAATATAGAGCTTTAAAAAGGAGGAAGGGAGATAAAGATTATTTTTAAAAAAAGGAGGAAGGGGAAGCTCAGGAGATTGTGGTATCTGAGGAGGCCCCAGATGAGGAAGTGGTCATCAATGTTGAATGCTAGAGGTAAGAAAGGTTTTGGATTTAGATTAGACTTGGGAACTAGGAGTTGCTAGTGACGTGAGTTTTAGTGGCTTTGTAGACACAGAAGCCTCAAGGTCATGGAAGTGAATGAAGTAGTGTGTGCAAATACAGATGCCAAATGCCAGAGATTTAGCTGTAAAGAAAAGAAGAGAAAGCTGGGCATGGTGGCGCACGCTTGTAATCCCAGTACTTTGGGAGGCAGAGACCGGAGGATCCGGGTTCACGGCCAGCCTCAGCTCTCTCGCGCTCTCTCTCTCGTCTCTCTCTCTCTCTCTCTCTCTCTCTCTCTCTCTCTCTACTTAGTGAGGCCCTCCGCAACTTCGTGAGACCCGGTTTCAAAATAAAGTATAAAAAAAATAGGGCCGGGGGTGTAGCGCGGAGGTAGAACGCCCCTGGGTTCAATCCCCAGTACCGCAAAAAAAAAAAAAAAAAAAAGAAAGAAAAGAAAAGAAGAGAGATGTGGGAGAAGCTGGAGTAAAATAGTTGCTTTTTTTTTTACTAGTTTATTTTCAGATTGGAGAGATGTGAGTGTTGTTCAAATGGTGTTGAGGAGTCACCTTTGGCCAATGAGAGGGAAGAGAGATTTGAAGAGGAAGGGAATGGAAATAATAATTTAGAGGAGGAGTGTTCTGGAAGGGATAGAAAACACAGGTCAGATAGAAGGAAGAAATCTTGAATTCAACGGATTTAACTGGAACATGGATCTTTTTAAAAGTTGAACTTGGCATTATTGATAGGTTAAGGGAGTTTTAAGGAAAAGTCCTTCAGTTTATGAAATCTTCTGGGTCACCTCGAGGATAGTAGTATATTGGGAGAGAGAATATGTTTCAAAAGTAGAGGTAGTGTTGGATGTCTTCCAATCTGGCAAAAGCAATGATTTATCTTTAATATTATGACAGCATATAAAATATAGGGGTATTAGTTCCAGACATATGTCTTTGACATTTTCTTTTTTTCTTCGAAATAGCTCCCTCGTGAATATGTCCTTTTTCCTCATTTTGGCTCCTGTCTTTGCAGGGATGACAGCCTGGATTTCTCTAGATCAAGTCCTTATTTCTAACTGTCCCTTGCGTTTCTACATACGGATGTTTCACCTTAAATCCCATAATCCTCTCTCCCAAATTTGCTCTTTATATCTTTCATTGTATCAAACTGAGGAGAAAAATAATATTCAAGCTGTTTCAAAGTCTTTTGATAGAATTTACATGGTTTTCCAGGAATGTGAAATCATGTAATTCAGTCTTCTGTTCTTCTAGAAGGCTGAGGCAAGGAGTCACGGGTTGCAAGGAAAAGAAAATCACCACATTTCACTTATTTTTTGGCTCTATAACTAATTGAGGAGGCAGTGATTTAACGTTTATGGGATGGTATAAAAAAACAATGCTATTGTAAAGTTTCTTTTAAAGTCATTAAATGCTAAGGAAATGGTTTAAATTCAGTCACATAATTAAAATATTTAACTTTGGTGTTTGTTTTTGAATCTAAGCCGAAAGTGAACATGTTGTGACATGGTGTCTGCTGCTTTTGACACTAGGTTGACTAGCATCAGCTCTAGAATAACCCCAAATAACTTTTTATTTTTATTTTTGTTTTTGGTCCTGGGTATCGAACCCAGGGGCATTCTACTTCCAAGCTACACCCCCAGCCCTTATTATTTTTTGTTTTGAAACAGGGTGTCCATAGGTTGCTGAGAGTCTCGCTAAGTTGTTGGGGCTGGCCTTGAACCTGCAATCCCTCTGTCTCAGCCTCCCAAGTACCAAGATTACAGGCGTGCACCACCACCTATTTAAAAAGTTTAAATAGGGTTAAAAAGTGTAGTCTGGAGCCTGGAGGTAGAATATCTCTGGGACCAAAAAAAAAAAAAAAAGCTTAGATAGATTATGGGATGTGAATACTAACTAGTGAGACAATTCTAACTAAAAATAGGGTAGAATTCAATTTGATATTTTTGTCTATGTGGAAACAAAAGGAAGCAATAGAGGAAGATAGAAAAAAAGAGAGGGGTGCAAGGACAAGAACTTCTGTAGGAAAAATGGAAAATCTGGATTTATTTTTTCTAGCATCATGTACCAGAATGAGAGTTGACTGAAACAATAGTTGACTATTAGTTCTCTGTTTACTCTGCCTGGAATTGTTGGAACCTAAGCTCTGTGACATTTACTCCAAAGCTTCTTCATGTATTACATTTTTTATTTTCTTTGGACAAACACCCATGGCAACTTACTCGATTAAGGCAACAAATACATAAGCTTTTAGAATTGCAGGATTTGCCAAATGTAAAGGGGACGGGTCATTTTAGCTTAAATTAGAATAATGTGTGTTTTTGGAACAAGTGCTATTTGGAAGTTTTACTATAGGACGATGTTTAAATAGGCGGTTCTACAAGAGATTGCAATAATTTTTTTTGTTGCCATTTTTACAAAATTGTAAAAAACCAATAGGGATAATGTGAATCTTGCTTACCTAGAGCTTCGGTACCCCGTCTTACCATCCTTTTGTGATCTGCCACCACTGATGTTTGTAAAATCCCTTCAAAAAGACCTTAACCTATAGGAGCAAAACAAATACAGTTATAAATATCTAAATGGACACACTCCCATTCACAAAATAAGTACCTTTTGTAACTGATGCTCATTCGGCAAAGGAGATTTGAGAAACGTGTTCTTGCTTGGGTCACTTTAAGACCCACGATTGGAAAGAATATGGTGTGAGTTGTAATTCTTTCTAATTAAAAAACAGGCGAGCCCTTAGGTGGGAGTCGCAATGAGCTGCCCGGAGTTTTTCCCAAGCCTAACAAAAGAGAGAAGGACTGGCTACCGCTTGTGCCTGCCAACCGGGTATTGTTAAAGGAATCAAAATAAAGAGGCGAGGGGGTCAAGGGTCAGGATCTCATATTTCTACTCTCCATGACCCCGGCTGGGGCTGGGGGGGGACTCTTGTCATCTGTTTCTGAAGGTCTCTCCACACAAGACTCCTCCACCCATTTCAGGAGACTGCCACGTAGCCCAGGCTAGTGATTAATGAAGCGGACTCACGGGAGACCTTCTGAAAATGCTCTGGACAAAGGGGTCCTCAGCAAGAAGGCTTGGGAAGAAGATCTGCAGATACTCCTGTCTGGAGAATGGAGTGGAAAGAGCTAGGGTTTCCACCCAGTCCACCTTCTTTATGACAGACCAACTAGCTTGATTAATGGTATGCCACTTTCCATTCTTGTTCTAGCTCGTCACTGGAATATTTACTTAAACTTCACACTTTCTGGGTCGAACCGTAGTTGGTGGATGTTTCTGTGATGTCCGCTCTTTCAAAGTAGAATAAAGTGACTGTCGGATAGCATCCTGAAATGTCCCGTCATCCACAGAGAGTGGAAAATTGTCATCGTGTTCTACTAAATACAGTGTAAATACATAAAACAAACTTTTCTTGGAAACTGACAAATTAGAATCTAAATTATTAATATCTTCCTTGTGACATTGTAGGCGCCAAAATAAAATAGCACGCAAGGACATATTTCAGAGTGTTCTCAGCGCATTCTCAACCTTGGCTCCCTTGCTAGAGATTTCTCAAGAGATTATTAAACATATTAATGAAAATCCAAAAGTAATTTAAAAAGGTTTTTTTCCGAGTACTTACACCTCGATGAAATTAAACATGCTGTGGCCGTTATTTTTTCCAGTGGTTTAGGACAGTGAAATAAGACATAGGCTCTAGCTCTAAGAGCTATCAGGGGTCCAATTTCTAGAAACCCTATCGCCTAATACCCAACCTACAACTGTACTGATTAGGACCGCGGCTGGCCAGTTCCACACTGTTTGAGCTAATGAGCCTGCAGAAAACTAGGAATTATCAGTTAAAGCTGCTGTTAAGCGGCTCCCCTTGCACTATATCAGCTGCATGACTCTTCTTACCATCCTACAATTCAATATAGCATCTCTCAAAAATAGTTGGCTTCTAGTTAACATAAATTCATTGTAGAGGAAGAAAGGGAAAGAGGAGAGGCTGTGTTTGCCTACGACAATGAGGGTAAAATGCTCCCACACCAAAGATGTCATTTGAAATCATGCATTCTGTCAAATTCCATCCCTCACTCTATGTGGAAATATCTAGAAATATCCCTTAACAAATGCAGGCTTTCTTCTCAGTTTCTGTGCCCCCAAGCTTTAAAGTAAGAGGAATTCAGATTTCCTAACTGCTGAAATGCAAATCCCAACTCTGAGATTGTGATGGAAGCAATTCTGACCGAACGGAAGAGAACAAGGAGCTCCCCCCAAATTCTTCTCATTAAATTTACCCAGGGAGGTAGGAGCAAGCAGTTTCTCCTGTTTTATCAAAATGTTTAACTTCCAAAATAACCATTGCTATGCTGGTCATGGTGGTGCATGCCTATAATACCAGTACTTGGGAGGCTGAGACAGGATGATCACAGGTTCAAGGCCAGCCTCAGCAACTTAGCAAGACCTTCATCAACTTAGAAAGACTTTGTTTAACAACAAAACAAAACAAAAAAACACAACAAAAACAAAAACAAACTAAGAAAATAAAAAGGGCTGGGGGTAGCTTGAAGGTAGAATGCTCCTGGGTTCAATCACCAGTACCAAAATAAACACTGCTATAGAGAATTAATGTATGCATTTTGTGGAGTTCAAGAACATTTTGTAGGTAAAATGAATTGCAATTACTGCCTTAGAGAGATAAAGTACAAATTTTCAGGTTGCTGAAAACTGATATAAAGGAAACTGATATAAAGTTAATTCAACATATATGTACAATTAGAGAGGAAAAAATGAAAGAAAAGCTTCCAATTTGTCTTGAGCCTTTCTGCCTTCCTTCCTTCCATTTTTCTTTCTTTCTTTGTCCTTTTGGTACTGGGGATTTAACCTAGGGTCTAGCACATGTTTGGCAAGCATAACATTGAGCTACATCCCCAGCCCTTTGTATTTTTTTTTTTTTTTTGCAGTACTGGGGATTGAACCCAGGAGCGTTTTACCTCCGTGCTACACCCCCGGCCCTATTTTTTATAGTTTATTTTGAAACCGGGTCTCACGAGGTTGCGGAGGGCCTCACTAGGTAGAAAGAGAGAGAGAGAGGGAGAGAGAGAGAGAGAGAGAAAGAGAGAGAGAGAGAGAGAGAGAGAGAGAGGAGAGGGAGGAAGGGAGAGAGCTGAGGCTGGCCTCCAACCCGGATCCTCCGGTCTCCGCCTCCCAAAGTACTGGGATTACCGGCTTGTATTTTATTTTGAGACAGGGTCTTGCTAAGTTGCCAGGACAGCCTTGAACTTGTGATCTTCCTACCTCAGCCTCCTGAGTCTTTGAGATTACAGGTGTGTGCCACCATGCTCAGCCACTTTGCTTAATTCTAAGGATCATTAGTAAAATTTAAACTTATATTGCTTATTTTACTATTCTCTGAGATGGTCCTTTGACCACATCCAGCTAAATGCCCCTTCTGCCTTCTCTGCCACCTGACTCCCATTCCATCCCTCTGCCTCCCCACCTGTGTCTCTTTCTGTCTTCTTTTCCCCTCCTAGGTTAATAGTGGCAGCACAATGTGATGTGTTGGAATGTGGAGGCTGGAGCCATCCTTCCTGGGTCCGGTTCTGAAGCGTGACTCTCTTTTTATCAGCCGTGTGAGCTCAGATGAATCACAGAACTTCTCCATGCTCCACATCTTCAGATGTAAAATGAAAATCACAATAGCTCCGACACTACAGACTTGATAAGAGGGTTACCTTGTTAACTTAGGCAATGCTCTAAGTGCAGAGAACACAGTGAGCTATATATTATTATCAGAGCCGTTTGTATGAAGGTGTTTGCCATACAGACTTTTTGAGAACAAGGGTGAGGTTTTTTCTTTTTTCTTTTAAAAAGATTTCCTGAATTACTTTGTTCAGTCTCCAGTAGTAATAGCCCTTAAGTGAATTAAGGAAATAATTAAAGTGCATGTTTTTGTTGTTTGATCTACCTTAGTTGAATGGTATTTTTGCTTCATTCTCCTTTTTGCTCCTGTTTTCTCACGATTTCCACTGAGAAGGAGCCCAACAACCTGTCTGCGTCTGGAACCAAAGGCGAGGCGTAGTTTTGCAGTCACACGGTCCCTCCAGAGAGAGGAGAGGCGTGATAAGGAGGAATCGGCGCTGGCAATAAGTGTTCAATTCACCGTGACGTGCAGTATGAAAATCGGCAATGTTTTCAAGTTCTCGGAACTGATTCTCTGTGATATTTATATAATAAAAAAGAGTGTTACTTTAAAAATAAACTCTAAATTGGGAAATGAAATTATCAGTTTCTTTAGGAGAAGGAAGTACAGTTTTGCAGAGGGAAAGAGAGGGTAAGCTCCTTTTTATCTGTTCTCTAATTATGCCAGGGTAATGTGTGTGGTGTGTGTGTGTGTGTGTGTGTGTGTTTATGTGTGTGTGTATATAATCTAAATACACATATATATACATATATTAAATATTATATTATATATAATCTACACATATATGCACATATACATATATATTAAATATATATAATACACACACACACACACACACACACACACACACACACACACACTCACACATAGTGTAGTACTAGGGATTGAACCCAGGAGCATTCTACCTTTGAGCTGCACCCCCGGCCTTATTTTATTTTTTATTTTGAAACAGAGTCTCACAAGGTTGCAGAGGGCCTGACTAAGTAGCAGAGGCTGGCTGGGAACCTGTGATCTTCCTGTCTCAGCCTCCTAAGTACTGGGATCACCAGCGTGGACCACAACACCTGGCTTACAAATATATTTAAATTTTAAAATAAACATATCAGAAGCAGGTATTCTTTGCCAGGTGCCTGCACTGGTATTACATCACCCTTCTCAGTGAACTCTGCCATGTGTGCATGGTATAGTCCCGGCCTAGACAGAAGCAGATAAGCACCTATAGAGATTTTGAAAAGAAATTTGCTCCGTTTATCTATGGACTGTCATCACAGTTTTGCTTTTAAGCACTCTTGCCTTTTACAATATAGGTTATTAGTTTGAAGATTCAAATTAACAGCATGTTAGAAAATATGGGGTCGAGCAGGGCGTGGTGGCGCATGCTTGTAATCCCAGTACTTGGGAGGCTGAGACAAGAGGATCCGGGTTCGTGGCCAGCCTCAGCTACTTAGTGAGGCCTTCTGCAACTTAGTGAGACCCGGTTTCAAAATAAAGAATGAAAGATAGGGCTGGCGGTGTAGCCCGGAGGTAGAATGACCCTGGGTTCAATCCCCGGCACCACAAAAGAAAAGAAAATATGGGGCCGAGAATTAAATGCCAGTAGCTAAATTGAAGAAAGGTGCCATTTCCAACGCACAAGGTAGGGCCATCAGCGATAGACAAGCAGAGTCAACCACCAAATATGTTTCTAGAGATTGTCTTCCAATTTAAAATGCATGAGCAGCAATACTCCTAACTTCATGCATTAAGTATAATTAATGTCAACATTTAAGAAAAACTGTGCTAATTATTTGACCAGCTACTTGGCTTACTTGAGGGGTCAACAAAATACCCTCCGCGAGCTGCAGGTTGACTTTCTGGTTTGCAAACATTAGCCCCTTTTACTTGTTGGTTTTTATGACCTAAACGCTCTGCATCATCCTATAAAGAAGAGCTTCCCACTCAAGAAACCCAAGGTAGGGCCGGGCGTGGTGGCGCACACTTGTAATCCCAGTACTCGGGAGGCTGAGACCAGAGGATCGGGGTTCGCGGCCAGCCAGAGCTACTTAGTGAGGCCCTCCGCAACTTAGTGAGACCTGGTTTTAAAATAAAGAATAAAAAATAGGGCTGG
>PVJS01013621.1:13679-41874 GCA_004027185.1 Glis glis | reverse complement strand
AAAAAAAAAAAAAAGAATTCATTGGGTACTTGGGAGGCGGAGACCAGAGGATCCGGGTTTGCAGCCAGCCTCAGCTACTTAGTGAGGCCCTCCGCAACTTTGTGAGATGCGGTTTCAAAAATAAAGTGTAAAAAATAGGACCGGGGTTGTAGCTTGGAGGTAGAACGCCCCTGGGTTCAATCCCTGGTACCGCAAAAAAAAATAAATAAATAAATAAATAAATAAATAATTCATCGAGGGCTGTACGCCTCTTCACTTATTCCTTCCAGATCTTTCTGAACTAACTTTGCTGCTCACTCTGCCTAGGGATGAGCAATCAACAAGCATGCTTTTCACTCCAGGAAACCTTTCCAGTCCAGTGCAGTCACATGACTGTGACTGGGTGAAACTGCCATTTATTGAGCATTTGCTACATACCAGACTGTGTCATACTCCCGCTCTCTTAATTAAAATATAACTCCTATATTGTGATGAAGGTCTAGTAAACACTTTTTTTTTTACAAATGAAATATGGTAATTTAACCAAGGTACCACCTCCAGAAAGCCACAGAATTTACACTGAGTCTGTCCGAATTTAGGACATTTCAGTACATCATGTTGCCCTTCTATACAATTCTGTGTCTTTTTTAAACTACTTTGTGGGTCAACAATTACTACTTGCTAGATGACCAAAATAAAATTAGAAAGCCAGGAAAAAGTGGAAAGGAGAGAATTTAATTCAGACTAAGACGCCTATGAAATAGATAAATTCAGGAGTTTCTGAGCCAGAAATTCAGAGGAGCATGCAACCAGTCTGAGATCTCTGGAGGCTGCAGAAAGATGGCTTCAATTTGGACTGAAAGTCTTCATAGAGAACCTTCTCGTGGCTGGGATAAAGGGAAGTGTGTTTCTTCCATGCCCCCATATTCTTCAAATTGCAAGACACAACACATGAAACTGGGAGTTTCTTAAGAAAAGGGACACCCTTGTTCCCAGCCATGCCTATCAGAACACTTAGCATACAGTAGATGGCCTATAAATATTTATTGAATGATCCAATACTTTAAACAACTCTAAAGATGTCCAGTATGTCCCACAATGGAACAAAAACAGAGAAAACTGAGGAGCTAGGTTTCATTTCTAATTTCATAATTAGCAACTGTTTATTGAGCACTTACTATATACCAAGTACTGTCTTAGTGCTTCATGTGCAGCATCTTATTTAGGACAAACCATTGTCTGTAGACTATGGCCTCCCGGTTGGAGGAGAGAAATGGTGGCAATATTGATACATCCCCTCCCAGTGAGATCTACAAGGATGGTACTACTTACTACTCTAGCTCTGAAACCACAACCATTACAAAAGCCACCCCTAGCTGGACATGGTGGTACACACCTGTAATCCCAGTACTTGGGAGGCTGAGACAGGAGGATCATAGATTCAAGGATAGCCTCAGCAACTTAGCGAGACTCTCAGTAAACTAGTGAGACCCTGTTTCAAAACATAAAATAAAAAGGGCAGGGGGTATTTAGCTCAGAAATAGAATGCCCCTGGGTTCAATCCCCAGTACCTTAAGAGAGAGAGAGAGAGGGAGAGAGAGAGAGAGAGAGAGAACACTCAAAATGTAGGGCAATTTTAAATAGTTTGGCAATGAAGGGCATACTTATGTACTTACGACATTTGAACAAGGGAGCAAGAAGTCGGCCAAGGCAACATGTACAGAAAGAACATTCCAGGCCCCAGAAAACAAACCTAGTGCCTACAGCAAGGTGGCTATGCTCCTGGGCTGCGGCAGGAGATGTGTGTTAGGGGGACGGGGGCAGAGGCAGCCTTAGGGCCTTGAACCCCAAAACTCTTCAGCCTTTATTGTGAGCAACATGGGCAGCTTTCAGAAGCAACAGGATCACTCTGGCTGCTGTGAGAACAGAAATGTGGGGCAAAGACTAACTTGGGGAGACTGGTTAGGAGGTGTGACAATCCCACTGGTGACTGTCCCTGAGGGGGGAGGACAGAGTTGACCCCCATTATTCATGGGTTCCATATTTGCAAACTGGCCTGCTCTTCTACAGTTGACTTGTAACTCCCAAATCAGTAGTCAGGGTAATGACAAGTTGCCAAACCAGGCACCATTTTCCCTCTTGTCTCAACTTTTATATAATTAATGAGCATCTTTCTGTGTTCTAATTACAGACATGATTTTTGCATTTGTGTGAGCTTTTTGTAGACAATTTTGCTGTTAAAACGGCCCCCACGTGTAGTGCTAAAGTTCTGCCTGGAGTTCTTAAGCACAAGACGGCTGAGCTGTGCCTTTCAGAGAAAACACAGGAGATAAGCTTCATTCAGACAGGAGTTCTAGTGCCCAGTCAATGTTAATGAATCAGCAATAAGGCACATCCGGAAAAAGGAAGCAGGAACTCATTCATTTGCATGTGAGGCCAGTTGAGAAAGTGCTAAAAATAACATCTATAGTGTGTGATAAAGCTATGGGAAAGAGGCCAAAATGGTGGATCGGTGAGATGGCCACTGATTAAAACATCGCAAATAGTATCCGTTTTGAGTCTGAAAGCCAAAAAATGTCAGTCAGGAAACCTGTACCGAGGGTCAGGAAAACATTAACCCCTTCTGGGCTAGCTCTGGCTGGCTCCCTTGTTCCAAAGACCATATGGCATGAGAGATGTTCAGCTTGCCGGCGGAGCAGGTCTGCAGATCAGGAGGTTGAGGGAGAGTTTGAGAGGTGAGCCAGCAGGCCTGGCAAGGCCGCTCCAAGTCCCATGGCGGAAGCACCTGGACTGGCACTGAATTGGCCTGAGAAGCTGCTGTCCAGGGTTTCAGCCTCTGACTGCTCAGTGGAGCCGACCTGGACAATCACGAGTGTACAGCCACCATTGTCAACATGCCGGGCATGCTGTTCTTCTTACAGTTGTTCTCCATCGCTGTCTGGCCCTGAACAATCCCAAGAAGCAGGTCTGTGGGTGGTGCCTTCCCTGCCCAGGATTCCAGGGCATAGTCTGAGGCAAGATAGAGGGCGTGGAAGTCCTTCTACCCATCACAGCATACCAAGCAACAACACCTGGATTCTTCCAAACAAATTTTATTTCCCCAAAGTCTTCCTTAACCCCAGGGAACAAGAAGCTGCCATCAGATATGTCTTTGGATAAGGACTGTTTTTGTTACTATTCCCTCAACATAAAATACAGATATAAAAAATACCTGCTGAGTATTATACAGAAAAAGAGTTGTGTGTAAGAACACGTTTTCAAAATTGATGAGATTGGCTTGTTTACAAAGATGTGAGCAAATGGTGTTTCAGTTGATGAAAATGTTGTGACTAAGCCAGACGTGGTGGCACATGCTTGTAATCCCAGGATGTAGGAGGCTGAGACAGGAGGATCACAGGATTGAAGCCAGCAACTTAGGCCCCCTGCAACTTAGTGAGAACCTGTTTCAAAGAAATAAAATAGGGCTGGAGGTGTGTAGCTCAGAGGTAAAATGCCCCTGGGTTCAATCCCCAGTAACACACACACACACACACACACACACACACACACACACAATGTTGTGACCAGAGACTCACAAGAGCCGATCCTGTTATTTCCTAGCCAAAAAGCAAGGGTTCAGTGTTTGTTAATTCCACGTTTGCTGTGATCTGGCAGAAGAGCATAACTACATAACTACTATGAATAACAAGAATCAGCTGCGAATTTCTGTCATGTTAAGCTCAGGGGTGTGCATGCTTTGACCAATGAAAGGGAAGCACAGGGGACCTGTGCCATGTCCAAAGACTTCAGAATCATTTTATTATCCACTCTGCTCCTTTCCCCCGGGCCACATGGTCAGCTAGCAACGTGCTAATCTACAGCTGCTCTACAAACCAGGGTCTGAACAGAAGACGTCGGGGGATTATACAATGATGACCATGCCAGAGAGAGAAAACACATTGTGAGCCCTAAGATTTAGGAGATCATTTTGCAATGGCATAAATTAGCCTACCCCGACAGAGGAGGCTCCCGTACAATCCAGACAAACATCATGCTGGCTTGGGTGAGGAAGTTAGCAGGGAGGGCAGACAGCCAACAGATTTTGCTGATAGATTGTATGTAGGATACGAGAGTGAGGAGGTAAGATTTGGGGCCTGAGCAGCTAGAAGAATGATGTTTAACTAGTAACTGAGGAGTGCTGGAAGAAAAGCAGACTGGCGAAGATCCACAGTTAAGTTTGATGCATGTCAAGTCTGATACTCCATCAGATACGCAAGTAGAGATACTGAACAGGCAGCTGGAGTTCTGGAGAGAAGCCCAGGTGGAGATTCAAACTTTGTTATCTTCAGAAGGTAAATGTTACTTGAAGACATGCAACTAGATTTCATCAAGAGAGTTAAATGAAGGTACACTGAGTCCTACACAACGCTGACATCAGAGGTCAGACTGAAGCAGGGAAGCAGGTAGACAACCAGAAGAGAATATTGTCCTGAAATCCAAGGGGAAAGCAGTGCCCGACTGGGTCAAATAATGCTGATAACAGTCAAGTCAAAAGTGAGAATCTGCCTTCAGATTTGGCAGTATGGAGACCCTTGAATGAACAATTTCAGAGGAACAGGCCAGTCCTAGTGGGTTTCCAAGGAAACCCATCTTTAGAGGAAACTTTTAGTTTCCAGTTTCAGATGTGGAAAAAAAAAAGACTAATCCTAGGGTTCTCAAGAAAATAGCAGGGGTTATTGAAGACAACAAATGTAGGAAATTGGCAAAGCTTAAAATTGTGCCAGATGGCAAGGGAGCGGTGTTCTCAGGGTCCAGCTCTAGTATCACTCAGTGGAGCAGAGAAGGGTGGATCTGAAGCTGAGACGCAATAAATTGATAGCTGGCACATTACCAAACGGAATAAAAAAAATCTTAAAGAAACTCTCCAGTTTTAATTCTCCATACTACAGATCTATTCTAGAACTGAATATAACAAGGAAGTATGATTGAACTTAGGGCTCTCCAAACTTCCCTGCTCATAAGTCACTGGGATCTTTGTTTAAAATATATATTATGGACCTCCCTAAGAGATTCTGATTTAATAGGGTAGAAGGTCTGGGTAGAAAGCTGTATTTTATACAAGAACACTGGGTGATTTTGATCTTTGAGAAAGTTTGGAGATACTGGGTAAAGAATTTTTCTTTTTTTTTTTTAGTATTTCAGTGTATCTGCATTCTGATTTTAATATGTGTATATATTTAAGTATTATATATACATACACACATGTATAAATGCAGTTGTTTTTTTTTTTTTTGCGGTACCGGGGATTGAACCCAGGGGTGTTCTACCTCTGCACTACGCCCCCGGCCCTATTTTTTATACTTTATTTTGAAACTGGGTCTCACGAAGTTGTGGAGGGCCTCACTAAGGAGAGAGAGAGAGAGAGACAGAGAGAGCTGAGACTGGCCGCGAACCCAGATCCTCCAGTCTCTGCCTCCCAAAGTACTGGGATTACAAGCACGCACCACCACGCACGGCTATAAATGCAGTTTTATTACATTATTTTTGTTTGAAAATAAATAACCTTTGAGAAATTCATTAATCAGCAAAGACTTTAATTTTTCTAAGGTTTCCTCTCTTTCCTACTTAGCCTTTTTCCTGATTCCTTCTATTTGCTCCAAATTCACCCAAAACACCCCATAAACCCCAAATTTATGAATTTATTGGGAATTGTTTCTTTCTAAACAAATACTGATCGTTTCAGAAGAGTAGATAATTCTCAGTCTGGCCCAGTTCATTGTGAGCACACACACACTCACTCACAAAGTGATTCTTATACACAGTTCTCCATTTGTCTTTTTTTATTAAAAGAAAAAGGGATAGTTCTACAAGATCAGATACATAGTTTGTTAAAGCAAATTAAATTCTAGAAATAGTAAAAACCTGTTTGTCCATATTATGTTTTATAAGTGCTAAAATATTTGATGTATCTACTCCAAGGCGACAGGCTTATAAGGTCCCTTTCCTATATGTCTAAGCTGATTTTTTAAAAAAACAATTCTTGCAAACTTAATACTCCTTTTGAAAAATAATCAGTTTGCGTCCTTAAGTCTTGAGGTAATGGAATGATAATACTGACTGCTCCCAGTCTATTGAGTCTCTACCACATACCAACCACATTATAGTAATAGCCGTGATGCATTGTCACTATATGGAGGCGTTGTTTGTCATTTATCTCTTATGAAACCCCCAGATTTATAGCTGAGAAAACAAAAGTCAGTTAGCTAACTAGTGGCAGAACTAGATCCAGAAGACAAGATCCTTTAACTTCAAACCGGTTCCTTACCATATTCCCTGCCTCCCTTGCTCAATTCCGGATGCTTGGATCATCCTTTGGATTTGCCTGTAATTGGAATCCTAAATCCGACATGTTTTTCTGGCACCCTACATGTGGGCAGATGGTCAGGACTTTCGAAATCCCATGCAGTGCTACAAATGACGCCAGCCCTAGTTTGGCAGGTCCAGGCCTGAGCCCAGGGAGAGAGCCTGTGCTCTCTGAGGCACGTTGTGCAGTAAAGACACGGGGTGGGTTGGGGGGGAATACACCTTGAACAACTCCTTCCCCGGCCCCTTTATTTGTTTTGTTTTGTTTTTTGCAGTACCGGGATTGAACCCAGGGGCATTCTACCTCCAAGCTACACTCTCGACCCTATTTTTTATACTTTATTTTGAAACCAGGTCTCACAAAGTTGCGGAGGGCCTCACTAAGTAGCTGAGGCGGGCTGTGAACCCGGATCCTCCGGTCTCAGCCTCCCAAGTACTGGGATTACAAGCGTGAGCCACGACGCCCGGCTTCCCCGGCCCCTTTAATACAGGCTTGTCATCATCGTGGTGATTTACTATCAGAAAACTCAGTGGGAGTATATTATTTGCTGATTAATATGTCAGCACTTGCGGTGAAACACAATAAACACAATGCTGTAGTCTAGATCTTCGGTGTCCCCCAACTGCCATGTGGTAAAGGCTTGGTCCCCAGTGTGGCACTACTGAGAGGTGGTGAAAACCTTAGGAGGTGGGCCTGGTGGGAGGTCGTTAGATAACTGGGGGCATGCCCTTGAGGGGAGAATGGGACCCCAGCCCTGCCCTCTTTCTCTCTTTTGTTTCCTGGGCATGCAGTGAGTGGTTTTGTTCTGCTAAGTGTTCCTGCCACAATGTGCCACCACAGGCACCAATGCAATGTGGCTAACCCATCAGAGACCGAACCCTCTGGAACCATGAGCAAAAATGACCTTTTCTCTTTATAAGTTTATTATCCCAGGAGTTTGTTACAGTAATGCAAACTGACCAATACATACAATATGAGCTGTTTTGATTAAAGCTCTTTTGAAGTCAGAGCAAATTCCAGAGAAAGTCAAGAAAGCATGTTTAATATGGGGATACAAGGAAATCATATTTCAACCCAAAAGCTGAGGCTCCATGGGTCTAAAAGTAGAGCCATAGAGTAGTCCTGGACTAGTGGTGGCTCTGAGGCCACAGCAGACCCTGGGAATCTAGCTTTCATGACCCTCACTCTAAGCCTCCATCTCTCCTATTGCCAGCTAGTAGGTGACTTACAGCCTTCCTGCCCATTTATCAGGGACCATAGGTTGATTCCTTTACAGATGGGATTTCCATATAAGGAAATTTGGCTTTGTCAGACTAAAGTATGCGAAGATCATTTATCGCCTGAAAACAACTGTGCTTTCATGAAAGTATCCATTGCCAGCTTCACAAGAGATTAACAAACAAACCCACAGGGTTAAACAATGCCATAGTGAAATAAATTAATAGCATGTGTGATTAAAAAAATAATTATTCTATGTGCTAATATTTATCAGGAAGTATTGCAGAGTAAAAAATGAAGTGTAGAACAGTAAGAGTAGTAAATTACACTACCATTTCTGTAAAAAAGGGAAGAGGGTGTGTGTGTGTATGTATGTGTGTGTGTGTGTGTCTCCTTTTGGTATACATAAGACCTTTCTGGAAGGATACATAATTTAAAGAAGCATAGGCATAAAACCTTTCTGGCAGGACACACAATTAGAAGAAGCCTAAGCTACTTTATACTCTTCAAGCTGTGATGTCTCCCTCGGACATCCTTAACTTCCTATGGCACTGTGAAGAAGAATGCTATTCTGTTTTCCAAGCGTATTTCTTTTCTCATGTATAAAAACACCAAAGCAACAGAGCTGGAGAAATCATGCAATCAGTAATAACCAAATAGTGTGAATGCCTGAATATTAAAAGAAGGTAAACTAATACACAAGGATTAGCATGGAGAACTCACTCTGAGAAGCCATGTGAGAAATGATTGGGTATTACAGAACACCATTCTTTACCTAGGAGGGACATGGAATAGTTCAACTACCATTCACAAAGATGACTCTCCGACAGCCCGCAGTGTTTGCCGTACGGCATTCTAGCTGGCCCTCCGTGAGCAGATGCCCCTCGCGGCCTGCCTAGCAGTTCATCCAAGGACACCGACCACAGATGGAGGTGCACTTCCTGTTGTAGATATTATATCATCAGTGTTTCGCTGGAGTGAAAACAAATGGAATATGAACTTGGGTGTGGTAGTAATCTGGACTGTTCAAACATCCTGCTTATTGTTCCTGCCATACTTGCATCCGCCCAGAATTCCTGTTTGACACCTAGTTCTCCAAAGATAGTATTTGAAGATGGGAGGTAATTGAGTCATGAGGCAGACGAGCTTGGTGACCTTATAGAAGAGGCCTCAGAGACCTCCCTCACACCGTCCCCAAGTGAGGACACAGTGAAAAGACGGCCATCTGTGAACCAGCAAGCAGGCCCTCACCAGACCATGAGTTTGCCCACAATTTGATCTTGTATTTCCCAGCCTCCTGAACTGTAAGAAAATAAATTGTTATTTTTCAGCTACCCACTTTATGGGATTTGTATACCGGCCAAATAGATTAACACTGTTCCCTGGGCACGAGCTGAACTGCATTTTTCTGCTCCCTTGAACTTGGGCTTGGCCACAGGACTTGCGCTGGCCAATGGAATGCAAGCAGAATGGATGGACGCTGTGAGAGCCAGCGCATGCTTCCATGGCCTTGCTGCTCCTGCCACGGTGACCAGCTACAGTTGAGAGAGTGCTGCTCCTTTGACCTGAATCCCACAACAAGAATAAATTGATGCAGAGCTCCCAGAATACCTGGAGTATGGCATGAGAAATGTCACTAATATTGCAGAAACTCAGGCTTATAAGCTGCCACTGCATGACTTTGGCTGTCCTCATTGACAAATATCAGAAACAATTTTTTTTTGGTACTGGGGATTGAACTCAGGGGCATTCTACCTCCGAGCTATTCTCCCAGCCTTATTTTATTTTTATTTTGAAACAGGGTCTTGCTAGGTTGATGAGAGTCTCACTACTTGCTGAGGCTGTCCTCGAACCTGCAATCCTCCTGTCTCAGCCTCCCAAGTACTGGCATTATATCAGTCTTGAAGCAATTACTTACTGAGGAGCCAATGAAGATTTTACAGTTGGAAAAGGGTGTAAAGGGCCAAAGAATTGGGTATTGGCCCATGATGGGAGCTCATCTGTTTATACTGCATGTGGAGGGAAGTGTGCTGCCCCAGGCCTCTTCCTGCTTGTCCCAGGACATACCATCCACCCCACACAAATAATCAAGCCCATCTGCCACATACTTTTCTCATGTCTTTCAATCTACAGGCTCTAATATCCTCTGGATGTCAACATATTTACTGTTCTGCCCAGTTTCTACTGGTTCTGCGGAGGCACGAGGTAAGCCTTCAGTCCCAGGGACGGCTGGTCAAAGATGTCATGAAGGGAAGGGAGAAAGAGCAGCTCTGTCCCCACAGGTAGGACATCTGGTGTAAGACTTCTCTGTGGACTGTGGCTTATTTAACTTCACCAAATACAGTCTCTAAAATTAAATACATCTCACTGCTCCAAGTATTTATTTCTTTTCAAAGGCATCTATCTTCTTACATGAACGACATATTTCTCCTATTTAAATAACATTGGCTGTACTTATTGTATAATCCTAGCCTTATAATGCTAACAGTACATATCCCCTTCTCTATCCTGGAAAATGTGATGTTTAAAAAATTTTTTTACATTAACTGACAACAAAGTACACCATTTTGAAACTGAATCCATTCAATTGCTTCTCAGCCTTTTGGCTAAAATCAAGTGTGAACTGATTCATTTCTTTTTTTCTCCTTTCAGACTATAAAGAAATCCACCCCATAGGAGATGCTGTCACAAGAGCACATCACCAGGCCCAGGTGGCTGCGGATGCAGGCATGCTGAGGGTGCTGCCCCAGCTCCCGAAGCACCCCAAGCCCTCCATCCAGAAAGGGGAGCTTGGGCCCTGAGCCATGTGGCTGAGCCCAGCAGCACAGCCAGCAGCTGACTGGAATGACACGCCGCCTCCTTTGGCAGCTCCGTTAAGGGGGGGGGGATTTAAAGCCCTGAAGGAGGCTCGCTGGATGGTGGCTAAAAGCACGGTGGGTCCAGTTGTACCAGCTTGTCCACTCTGCTGTCTTGGAGCCGCTGGCGAATCTGCTCACTGTCCCAATGTTAAAAATGGTTCTCATTATCCTCAATGTCATGTCTATGTCGTCCAGATGGCAAAGAAACTGTTTGAGAAGGAAAACCCGTGTCTTGCCAACAGAAGAACTCAGTGGGATGGAGAGAATTGAGGCTTTACGATTTCACGAGAACTGTCAAACTGACCAGACTTCTCTGACCATCCTCAAGAAACACTCTGATGAGAAAGAAGGTGATGGCACAATTTTAATTCCAGGACCAAGACTGTGACCTCATAAAGTGCTTAACAAGAGAATAGCAACGTTCCACAGCTTCTAACACAGCTGATAACCCACAGCTGATAACCCATCACTCAAGCAACACTTCTGTATCTCAGTGTACCACAAATGTAAAGCTTTTAAAACATAATAAAATGTTCCACGCTGAAAAACAAAAGGAGTCTCCCTTAACTCCTTCCCTCATACACACAGGAAAACCGAGGCCCAGAGAAGTTCTCTCGTCCCAAATCACAAGCCAAGACCAAGCCAGGACTAAACTTCAGATTTCCACTCCAGAGCCAGCTCCCCTTCACTCCCAGCACTGACGTCTGCACAGGGCTAGACACGCATGGCCATTTGCCATTGCCTCATCCTATCAGTCTACAGCCTCCACAACCTCAATTTTTCAGAATTTTTTCCTTACAATTCTGCAAATCTGTCTGGCTTCCCAGGAGTAAACTCTCTCACCTCAGTGAATGTATCAGCTATATCTAGAGTCCTATATACTGGTTTACTGATATAGTAATCTCCCCTTATCTGTGGGAGATATGTCCTGAGACTCCCAGTAGATACCTGAAACTACAGATAGCACCCAACTCTAAATGTGATACTGATTATCGAAACTGCTGCCAGGTGGCAGGTAGGATATACACTGTAGATACACTGGACAAAGGGATGGCTCATGGTCCAGGAAGAATGGATCAGAATGACAAGAGATTTCATCAGAAAGATAGACAATTTAAAACATGAATTATTGATTTCTGGAATTTTCCATGTAATATTTCGAGACTGCAGTTGACTGTGGGTAACTGAAACCATGGAAAAAGAAACTGCAGACAAGAGAGATGACTGTTTTCTGATAAGCAATGATTGACTCAGAAACCAAGGAATGCTAAGTGGGGACTTCAGTGGAATCAGCTAATAAGAACTAATAGAGCAACCATAGATGGGGTGTTTATGAGACTGTTTTGCTCAAAGGTGAGAGATTTTAGATAATAAAAATTTTAATGATAGAACCTATATCTAATTTCTTTTTCTGTCTGGCTTTGGAGTAAATGATTGCCATGTAGGGAGGGAACAATTAAAATATGTGCTGACATGTAATAAGAATTTATTGCTTCTAGCCTTCACTTGCATCCCTGCAAAGATGAATAACGCTGATATCAGGGTTTCCCAACCGTTACACCCATGTTTATACCCACACCATATTATACCTACATCATTACACCCATAGAAAATGAGAAATTTGGGGGCTGGGGATGTAGCTCAGTGGTAGAGTGCTTGCCTGGCATGCACAAGGCCCTGGGTTCAATCCCCAACACCAGGCAAAAATTAATTACATAAATAAATCAATGAAAATGAGAATATTTGGATGGCACATGGCAAAAAATGGGTGAGGCTCCTTAGAGTTTATGCCAATCAACCCTGAAGGCTCCAGAGCCAAATTCTCAGGCTGCCCCGAGATTGAGAGTTATCCTCAATTGGAAAGCTTTGCTCTATACCGCATGACATTGCGATTTCTTAGGTATACTATATACATGCATACACATACAGGAATACACATATATTACATATCACAATTAAACAAAGATTCCATTGGGGGAAGCGCTTGTGCAAGATATAAAATAGCCAAGGGTCCGCAAGTCTGGCAGAGGCACCAGGCCAGTGATGCGAGTCTGGTCTTGAGTAAAGAGGGGAGGGAGAGGAGGTTGAATGGCAGTGTCCTAGACTACCAGGCAGTCGAGGAAAGGCTTGGCAAAGCCACTGGAGAGTTCTTGAGGTGAAGACAGCTGTCAAAGAAACACCCATCTCCCTGGAACTGACCTGCTTCAGTATTCCTACTGCAATCAACGGTTGGCTGGGAGCCATCGCTGGGAGGTGAAGCCTTCGTGCAAGTGCTGAGGAGCATTTAAAAGCCCAGAAGCTGAGATGTGCTGGATGCTTACAAGATCTATACACAGTTTGGGGACTTTGATTTTAAAATATTCTCTACACAATATGTTGCAGCAATATTACCTTTCACTGCACCTATGCATTGACTTGCAGCCTTAATTGGACCTGGACCGGTGATGCAAAAGGGGGCATTGAGGACATCTGATTCAGCACTTCCTGCTTTAAACAATGCTGTGTGTGAGTTTTTGTGCCTCCAGCCTATTTACTTTGGGTAACTGAGACCTTGGCCTAATGACTCTGTTTTCTCCTTTCCTCCCCTTCCTCTCCTCCTGTGTCTAAGCCCTGTTTTATCTATCTGTGTTTTCATTGTTTCTTCTGAGTCTCATCTACTTGTTCCTCCCCATATCCAATGAACTGTCAAGTAGCACAAACTGACTTAGCAGTTAAAAATTCCCCCTAGCAGGCGTGGTGGCACACACTTGTAATCCCAGTACTTGGGAGGCTGAGTCAGGTAGATTGCAGATTTGCGGCCAGCCTTGGCTACTTAGTGAAGCCCTCTACAACTTAGTGAGACCTTGTTTCAAAATAAAATATAAAAATAGGGCTGGGGTTGGAGGTTGGAGGTTGAATGTCCCTGAATTCAATCCTCAGTACCCCCCAAAAAAAATAATAATCCTCTTAGCTGGTAATATCATTAAATCAAAGGAGGAAAAAGTCTAAATAAATATAACATGTAGAATACTAGGGCTTGAAGATGAAGAATAAATGACTGTGTATTGAGTTAAAATGATTTCAAGCATTATAGAAACTTTAAATTGTGGTATGGAGTCACAGATAATTTCAACACAGTCAATTTCAAGATGCTTAAACATCTTATCTACTCTCTTCTAACCCTAACTGCCTGACAATGTGCCTATGTTGGAAGGCCATATCTATTCTCTGCACCTTTTTTTCATGGCTGGGTCTCTCACATTTTAGAGGAAAAATAAAAGACACATATCCTGAATCTTATCATTGTGTACTGTCTTCAGGTGTAATCATCCCTGAAGCATTAAATAAAAGGACAATTTGAAATATTGCCAGTAAAACCTTGTTTAATCAAAGTCCAATACCCAGTCCCATGCATCTTTTGAAAAACAATTAGTAGCCAGGTGTGGTGGCGCACACTTGTAATCCCAGCACTTGGGAGACTGAAGACCGGAGGACCACAGGTTCGCGGCCAGCCTCACCTACTTAGTGAGGCCCTCCGCAACTTAGTGAGACCCTGTTTCAAAACAAAGAATAAAAAATGGAGCTGGGGGTGTAGCTCGGAGGTAGAACACCCCTGGGTTCAATCCCCAGTACCGCAAAAAAAAAAGAAAAAAACAAAAACAATTAGTAAAAGGTTCTCTTTTAAAATTATCCCAGAATCTACTATGAAGAACAAAGGCATAACAGCTTCTAGTGCTCTACTGTGTGTTCTACTGAATTTTTCCTTTGTCTCATTAAATCCACCTTTTCTCCAACTTAGGTGAAGGTTATAGCAAAAGATGACATCTTTCATGAGTGGTTCATAAAATGGGAGTGGCTGTGCTTCTGAATCTTGCTCATGTCACCTTAGAGGCAAGTTACATAACACTTCTATATACTGGTTTTGCTCCCTAAAAGGTTCTCAGCTGATGGTTCCAACTTTACATGAGAAACAGACATGGGAAGGAACACTGTCCATGCATCTTTTTTTTTTTTTTTTGGCGGTACTGGGGATTGAACCCAGGGGCATTTTACTTCCAAGCTACACCCCAGCCCTATTTTTTATTCTTTATTCTGAAACCGGGTCTCATGAAGTTGTGGAGGGCCTCACTAAGTAGCTGAGGCTGGCCGCAAACCCGGATCCTCCAGTCTCCGTCTCCCAAGTACTGGGATTACAAGCATGTGCCATCATGCCCGGCTCCATGCATCTTTTTAAAAGCTGCATTTTCAGGTGTGTGTGTGTGCATGTGCGTGTGCGTGTGCGTGTGCGTGTGTTTTGCTAAGGATCAAACCCAGGGCTTGGCACATGCTAGGCAGTGCTCTACCATTGAGTGACATCCCCAGTCCATCTTTTAAAATCAAAGCTTAAGATTTATTCATGTTGTTTTGATCAACTTTGCAATTGAAATATAACAATCCAAAAGAAAAATTTTAATATTTTGATCCCAGGAAATTTTTTTAAAAATTAAAATTAAATACTAGTAGACATTTTTTGTCACAGATGATAAAATGATCAGTACGACCTTCCATTATAACTGTAAGTCACAGGAGGATCAAAATCTGTGTAGAATAGAAATAAAATTTTAAGAAGGAACACTGATGTAAAGTGTCTGACTGATTTAAATGTATTTTATAAATAAATAATGGTAAAGTATCAGAGTTACATTCAACCAGATATAATTAAAGGAGTGATGTAAAAGTTTCGCTAAAGAATGCTGGTATAGCTGGACGTGGTGGCGCATGCTTGTAATCCCAGTACTTGGGAGGGTGAGACAGGAGGATCCAGTTTCGAGGCCAGTCTCAGCTACTTAGTGAGGCCCTCTGCAACTTAGGGAGACCCTGTTTCACTTTGGGAGGTGGAGACCGGAGGATCCGGGTTCGCGGCCAGCTTAGGGAGACTCCCCCCAAAATAAAAAATAAATAAAGAAAAATAGGGCTGGGGGTGTAGCTCGGAGGTAGAATGCCCCTGGGTTCAATCCCCAGTACCGCCAAAAAAAAGAATGCTGGTATATTATGCCAGAAATTACATGCTTTATAATTCCCTCAACTTATGACAAATTTAGATGTCATCTTACAATCAATCAAAGGGATATATAAATTTTCTAAAATAGTTTATGGGATACACAGTGAAAAATAATAACTTGAAGAATACTGTTAGGGGAGTCTAATACAAATTCTGCCACTTAGGTTTCATAATGAACACTTCATTCCCTATTCATTCCTCAGTTGGGGATTTATACTCACAAGGCGCAGAACATGGTATGGTAGCAAATACTGAGGACAGGCCATAAAAACCAGATTCTAGCTCTTCCAATAACTCATTTTGCAACCCGTGACAGTCATTCATCTGTGTAGCTCTGTTTCCTCATCTGTAAAATGAAGTGATTGAACTATGGCTCATTCAAAACTGCAAGCCATGTTATTCTATTACATGCTCTATACTGAATGTCTTCTGAGAATCTGTCATTCTCTTTTCCTTCCTGCTGAAATAATTTAAAATTCTTCTCTAGCCAGGCGTGGTGACGCACGCTTGTAATCCCAGTACTTTGGGAAGTGGAGACCGGAGGATCCGGGTTCGCGGCCAGCCCAGCCTCAGCTCGTGCAGGCGCACGCGCGCGAGCGTTCTCTCTCTCTCTCCCTCCCTGTCTCTCTCTCTCTTTCCCTCTCTCTCTCTACCTAGTGAGGCCCTCCGCAACTTCGTGAGACCCGGTTTCAAAATAAAGTATAAAAAATAGGGCCGGGGGCGTAGCGCAGTGGTAGAACGCCCCTGCGTTCAATCCCCAGTACCGCAAAAAAATAAATAAATAAATAAAATTCTTCTCTAGAAGTAATGTAAACACAACTGCAAGTAAGAAGGAAAACATTAACTTTTCTGCTTTTCCTAAGCAGAACATGTTTCTTTAACCTAGTGGAAGCCTTTGGAGTAACTTTTGAGAATTCTGGGAAAGTCTCTTAAATCCTGTGTTTTGGAAACTGGTACACACAGGAATTAGGTATTCTAACCTGGAGTCCATGGATAGAAATTCCCCTGAGACAGGAAGATTGCAGGTTGGAAGCCAGCTTCAGCAACTTAGCAAGACTCGCAGCAAACTAGGGAGACCCTGTTTCAAACCAAAAACAAAATGGGCTGGGCATGTAGCTCAGAGGTGGAATGCCCCTGGGTTCAATCTCCACCACCACAAGAAAGAAAAAAAAGTTATGTAGGAAAAAACAAAACCTCTTTATTTTCACCAACCTCTTAATTTAATGTTTCTTTTAATTAGGGATGTGGACAATAACCAGAGTAATGTAGCAGTTACTGTCATTCTGTTACCAGCAAAAATCAGTTTATCTGTGTGGTTGTCCCACATATCTCAAAATATCATTTATGCTCACTTCATTATTTTGAAATTATGGCACTTAACTAGATTTGGAGTTATCCCGTTATTTAATGCAAAAAGAAGCAGATATAATTAATTATACACACATGCAAACTGTTGCAATATAACAAAATTGGTCTTGGATGTTTTCTATAACTGTATTTCAACATAATCTATTTCCTTTGTAAACCTATGGGTTTCATTTTATGCATTTAAAAACACTGCTCTGAGCAAAAGGCCTTATGTGGTTGCCAAAGCGGTTCTCAGCACACACACAAAAGCTAAGCTTAACCCTGGAATAAACACAAACGCAGGGATCATGAAAGGACCACTAGGGCAGTAGGGAGCAACTGATTGCCAGTACTGTGGATCTGCACCTGAAAAACTGCAAATTATGGCTCAATGATTGAGTGGAGAGCCGTAAGGAGCAATCAGAAACTTCAACAACAAAAAACAAAAAAAAAAAGGTTTGTTTTTTTTTTTTTTCCAGAAATCCCAGATGCCAAGTGTAAGCACTGAAGACAGGAGGGCCCATTTCGGCCTCCTGCTTTGTTACAGGCTACCCGGCCGACAGGACGGCCCACAACCCACTTCCTGTTGACTGAAACCACTGCGGGTCCCCACCCTGCTCCTCCCTCCCACTCCTCACCCCTGAACGCGGCTCCGAGCAGGGGCACACGATGCTTCAGCACTAAACCTAAGCGTGTGTGAGACTTGGCCGCTCTCCGCAGGCTCCCCGAGGATCGGAGGCGAGAGCAGGCTCCCTCCTCGGCTCAGCACCCCGGGGCTGCACGGAAGTTTCCTCCCCAGGTTGGGAAACCATCACCTGCCAGGTGTGAGGGTTCCCGCTGTTCCTGGCAGGTGGTCCATTTCTTCCCCGGTTTTCGAGGAGCGTTATCGGTCGGGGACACCGGAACCCTCTGCTTGAAGGCCGGCTCTCCTGAATATCCCAGTTGCGGGTCCCTTTAAGACCCCGAGTTCGAAACCGAACCCTCCAGTTATGCCCTCAGACTCCGCCCCCTTGACTGCAGCCCGGGCAACACTCCGGCCTAGCTCCGGACAGCGGCGCCGTTAGCTGACGTGGCGGCGCGCGGTTGGCCGCCTCGCCCTGGAGGGCGGTGATTGGCCGGCGGCGGGCAGGCCCCGCCCCTCGCCCCCGCCTCTGGCCCGCGGCCGCCCGGGTGCCCTCGCGCTGCTCGTCCGCGCGCCGCCTGGCAGTTTGCCTCTTCCTCGCCCGTCCTCCAGTCCGCGTCCATGGCCACCGCCGCCACCGAGGAGCCCTTCCCTTTTCACGGTCTCCTGCCGAAGAAAGAGACCGGGGCCGCCTCCTTCCTCTGCCGCTACCCGGAGTATGATGGGCGGGGGGTCCTCATCGCCGTGCTGGACACCGGGGTGGACCCCGGGGCTCCGGGCATGCAGGTGAAGCTGCCCCCAGGGCCGGGCGCGGCGGCGAGGGACGCGGGCCGGACGCCGCCTCCGAGCCCGCCAGGCCGAGCCCCACCTGCGGCCGAGCCGGGGCCGGGGTGGGCACGCCGACAGCCGGGCTCCGGGAGCGGGCAGAGGGCAGAGCGGGCGCGGGAGGGACCCGGAGGCGCCCGGGGCCCGCGGGTGCGGGGTGGCGAGGGCCCTGGCAGGGCCACCACGGCCCAGACAAAAGCCTGGCGCGGCTGGTGGGGAGCTCGGGTCCGCTATGTGGCCCCAGGCGAGCCCCTTCTTGCAGAGGCGCTGCCAGGCCGGGCACTTCGGGGCCCCTTTCCACCCACGCCGCCGTCACTACAATCCCTCGTGTCTTGGGCACTGTCCTTGCCTGATACTCTCAAATAAGAATTTTACAATTTTTAACATTGGGGGGCCGGGGAGAAAACAGAGGTAGGGCCCCCCAAATCCTCCCAGAACTTAATTGTTATTGCTGTGGTTTAGAAGATTTGGTTTTGGGAAGGATAGTTTATCTTTTTAAACACCAAAGCCGAGTTTTCAGAAGATAATTCGGTCCACTTCCGGAATGGTTTCTTGTAATAGTTTTGCTTATTCTATTTTTAAGCGAGCTGCAGTGTATTTGTGTAGTGTCATTGAATTTCGTGGTTTAGTCTTCGTTTTACATACGGAGAAACCAATTTCGTTTGATTTGGGCGAACTTTTCAGGCCTTGTGAAATTGTGCTTCTGGTTTCTTAAACACCTCAAAACATAAGAGAGCATACTTTAGTTACAGTTTTTAAATATTATTTAGTTTTGCCTTTAGGCAACTTAAAAATCTAGATCAGAAGGCCATACTCAAAGGTGATTTAAAAAATATGCTCCTCTGTTCAAAGGCATTGTCTTGAAGCTTTAACTTTTGTAAATGTATCCTTTTACTGAAATCCACTAATGAACCGAGTATAACCTTTGTTCAAGGTCCACCTCCCAGTCTCCCTTGACTAACCCTACTGTATGCTGATAACTTCCTTATCAGTCCTTCATCTGTATATCCCAGTCCCTTTCTACACTAAACAGTGGTGGTTAATAATTCTCGTTTGCCTCTCCCCTTGTTCCCTCCACCCCCTCAATCTTTATGCATTCTGATAATTGAGGTAGCTTTTTGGAAGTTGGGAAGTAATGCCAGTCTGGTTACTCCGGGAATCTTGCTTCCTGGTGCTCACCTTATGGTGGTTCTGCCTGGCAGCTTCTGTGAATTATGAGATCAGGTGATGAGTTCTCTCCTAATAACTGTACTTGTTTGGTTGCTGTTGTATTAATAACTCCTAAAACTCAAAACAGTGACAGTTAACACTTCATTGAGACTTTGTTACAGAGTAGTAATGCTTCCCAGTCTGCTGTGGTGTGTGTTTACTTTTTGTAGGCACAAGTGGGAGGAGAACAGCTGGGGTAAGTGGTTCACTGGTTCTTTTGTCAATATAAGAGGATCAGAAAAATGTGGAGCAGTACTGCTCAGTGGAAATTTGCAGATCTGCTTATCAAATTATTGGTACTTTCTGTAAAGTAACAATAATTTTCACCTCCTGGTGTTGCTATAAAAATTGAGAGGATAAATTATATGTAACTTTTTAAAGTTCTCAAAAGAATTATTAAACCCTAAATTTTTAAAGTAACTATTTAGCAGAATGAGTTTATGCTGGGTCTTGACTCACCAACTATCCATATTAGATTTTCGCATGTAATAACAAACATTCAAGCAATAAAATATTGAAATCAGATGAAAACAATTCTTCCATCAACTTGAACTGTGAGATTTTGACCTAAACATGGCCACTTAAGAGAAATTCAGCAGCCAGGTGTGGTGGCACATGCCTGTAATCCTGGTACCTGGGAGGCTGAGACAGAAGGAATGCAAGTTTGCAGCCAGTCTCAGCAACTTAGTGAGGTTCTGTTTCAAAATAAAAAATAAAATAGGGCTGGGGTGTAGCTCAGAGGTAGAATGCCCCTGGGTTCAATCCCCAGTACCATACACACACAAAAATGTTTTAAAGGAAATTCAGCAAGGTAGCTTGCAAACAGGAGTGCATTTTTAGGTATTTTTTCTTACCTTTGATAAGTTTATTTTGTAGATCTATGTATATGTCATTGAGGTAAGAAGGTGGATAGGAATAAAGGACAGAATGAAACAGGAGGAAGGGAAGGCTGACTGGCCATTTGGGAAGCCAGATTGGGATCTGAAGAAAGGGCCAGAGGTGCACATAAAAACATGAAAGAAGTCATGGCTTGTCTCATTCTCCATTGACTTCCTTTGGCCAAGTTCTCTTATGATAGTTATCTGTCCATGTTAAAAGTGGAGGGTGGATAGCATGAGAGGCATAAGAATTACATAAATGATTAAATATTTCAGCAAATAGTCAAGCAACCCACAGGTGCCCTACATTAGGTTAAATGAAGTCCTCCAAACTGCCAGCAGAGATTGATATGGTGGGGAGGTCAGTGGAGGGGAGGGTGGCATTGAGAGATGGACCAACAAAATGGAACTTGGACTAGACCAGAATACACACACACACACACACACACACACACACACACACACACACACACCTTTAGGTCTGTTTGCCACCAGTCTTCTCTTTGAGCCAGGTTTTGTATTGCTAAACTTATTTCCTTAAAGAACAAACCTTGTTCAATATAAAACCATCATTTTGGAGTTCCAATTGCTTTTGAATAAAAGTCCAAAATTTTAATTTGAACTTTGTATGTAAGACCCTTCACCATCCAACTCTAGCCTCCTCATGGTTAGCCTCAGTCCCCACCATTTCTTCAGTCTGTAGCAACTCCAGCCTCCACCTTCACCCTGTGCTTCCCCCTTGACCATTTCCCTCTTTTCCACTCACCCAGATTTTTTTCCCCCAACACATGCCTTTGCAAGCCTTCTACAATCACCTGTAAACTCCTGCTTAATCCTTTTAAGACCCAACTACATCTTGATCCCATTACTTTTGGGAAATCCACTGATTTAATTCAGCCCCCCACCCCGCTCTGTGTTTATTTGTATGTGATAGCCATTGTGTGTAGGGCCTGTGGCTTCAAAGATGAATAAGGCCCAATCCCTGCTGACTGAGTCGTTTCCATTTTTTTCTCACTTTGCTCTCATAGCAGCTTGTTCATTTTGTTTTACTATTTCTGTTTACATACCTTTATCCTGGCTAAGTTAAAATTCTTTGAAAGCATATATCAAAAATTTTTTGTATGAAATCTGCTTGAAAAAATGGATATACGCATAATGGGGGGAATATAATATCCTCATGGAGAATAAAGGTGTGGGAAAGGAAGATACCAAGTAATTTTCCTAATATCTACTTTTATATTCACTAAACTAGACCACAGTAACTAAGTATGTATACTGTGTATGTAATTGATTACTAATTTTAATTTTTATTACTTTTTTTCAAGTAGCTTTCCCTCATCCCACAAGCTGGATTTATGTTCTTATAAACTTTCATATGTACTGTTCTTATCTCTATTATTGTCTCGGATTATAATTGTCGCTACTCCTCTCTCTTAACTGATAGTTAATGTTCTGGAAGATTGTCTCATTCATCCATTATGTTCTCAAAATAAAAGTCACTATATAGTATTTTCTTATGAAATGTTCTCTTGCATAAAAGAACATTTTCAGTATGTTCCCTGGAATTTCAAGTAAGTACTTATACGTTTACTTTGTTTTGTTTAGGATAGTTTGCAAACTTCTCCCTTTTTGTTCTGGACCATTCTACAGATGTTTAGTAAATGGCTCGCAACCCTCATCAGTTCCTCCACCATAATGATTACAGTAGAGACAAAAGTAACTTAGATTCTTGACATTTGGGGGAAACCTTTGGGCACTTTCTATTCATCATGCAGCGTAGCTCAGTAAGCATTTCTCAGTCTCCAATCCCAAGACACGGGGTTAATTATCACGGTTCTACCCATAATTATTCTGTCCAAGCTTTCAGTCCCTCTTTTTCCTGGGCGCCTCTCCCTCAGCGTTGAAGGATTATAGTTTCAGTATTAACAGTTTAGTTTCTTCTTTCTCCCAAAGCACCTCTGCAAAATTCTATATGGTTTGCCTTGTTAAAAATACCACTTTTCTAATCCTAAATTCCATTGTCTTTTTTTAAACTTCAAATGGAGTAGTTGCTTTTAATGTTCTGTCCATGTATTTCTTACATGGACAGAAAAATTGCATATAAGCTGGGTGTGGTGGCGTATACCTGTACTCCCAGTACTTGGAAGGGTGAGACAGGAGGATAGCAGGTTCAAGGACAGCCTCAGCAATTTAGTGAGACTCTCAGCAACCTAGTGAGACCCTGTTTCCAAATAAGAAATAAAATCGGTCTGGGGTGTAGCTCAGAGGTAGAATGCCTTTGGGTTCATTTCCAAGTACCACAAAAAAAAGTTGCATATATAAGAACTTTTAGTGAGAATTTATGCATATACTTGTATATGAGAGAGAGAAAGCGATCTTTGTAAGGAAAACTTATGGAAATAATAGACAGTAAATAAGCCACTATATCGCATTAGGCTTTTTCCTTTGCTCATATACTGATAATGAGGTTTCTAATTAGAGACATCTGTGTTTGACTTATTAGTGATCTCTTGTTATTCTTGATTTCACATCATTGAAGTTGTCTCTTTGAATGAGGTGTGAGGAGAGACTATTGTATTTCTTGCAAATTAATAGGTAGTATTAGCTGGGCATGGTGGTGCACACTTGTAATCCCAGTACTTGGGAGGCTGAGATAGGAGGATCACAGGTTTGAAGACAGCCTCAGCAACTTAGTGAGACCCTATTTCAAAATAAAAAGGAAATAGGACTGGAGGTGTAGCTTGGAGGTAGAATGCCTCTGGGTTCGACCCCCAGTGCCACACACACAAAATTAATAGGTAGAATTAACTTCCTCTTGTTTCCATTTTGGTACTTTATTATTTGAGATATTTAGCTCATACTTTTGTTACTTTATTATTTGAGATACTTAGACCATTCTTTCAAAGTTTATATATGATTAAAATTTTTTCATAATTTTGTCAGATCTTGGTATGATTTCCAGTGATTTTTTTCTGAATTATAGTAAACCTTCTTATTATCAGAATTTTGTTACTAGTATAAACAGCTAGCAAGAAATAAACATCCAACTAAAGAATTACCATTCATAAAAATAACAGCTATACCTAGGAGGCCTTTATGGCTTCTTCAGTGTATCAGGCCCTCAGTTGTTCTATGGCAGTATGACTGAAGTAAGATTTAGGGTCCACTCGCCACCCCTTGCTTTGCCTTGTAAAGAAAAAAAAATGTGCTTTGTTTCCTCAACTTTGTAAGTTTCCCTCTCCTCCCTTGGGATATATCTTAACTACAAAGCTTTAGGGTTATTGCAGAGGAAATACTTAGTTGAGGAAGGGCGCATGCTTGTCAAAAAGACTCAGAAGTGCACATTAAGCTTTGTCTTGAGCTTGCATTGTCCAGGTGGAAGAGAAGTCTAAAGGCTTTGTATGCAGTTACACAGGGGACATTTTACATTCCTGTTTTTACAGTTTTCCTGTTTCTTTCTTGAGGTTAGTAGTCTTTTTTTCAGGCCTTGTATCTCTAGTCCTGATTCCTGCTGGTAGCTTAGTACATATTGCCTGAATGTAATAAGTTCCCTTTGCAAAGCTAGCCCAGATAGACCCTAGCAATGATTTTTCTCTTGAAAATACAGCACTACTCTTTCCTGTAGCAGTCATTATGGCTCAAATGATAATTGGTGGCAGGCAAGAAACAATATCTTAATAAAATTAGAGTTAACGCTGAGTAATTAGCATTGGATCATTTAGTAATGAAATGTTTTTGGAGTCCCTGCCAAGCACTGTTAGGTATTGGGTATATGAACAAAACAGACATTGTTCCTGCCCTGAAGGAGCATATATTCTGATAGGAGAAACTAATAAAGAATCACCTGTGCAGTTACAAATTGAATTATGTTCTGTGAAGGAAACAAGGTACAATATGAAAGAAGAATCAGTGGGGAGGCCCTTCTGACGGGGTGACACTTTGCTAGGAAGCTGAAATCTAAGATTGACTATTGTAGAACAACCAAAGAGAGAGAAACCAGGCATGAGGACCCTGTGCACAAAGTCATGAGATGGGGGAAAGTTTGACATTTTCCAGAAATCGAAAGGTGGTGAGCATGGTGAGGTACGTGAACGACAGAGCGGCGGGGGTCGGGGGTTGCGTGGAGCAGGGCTTCTTGTATGCTCAGTGCTTTGTGAATCTACTGAAGGGTTCAGAGGAGAGCTTATTTTAATAGCGCTTTTGTGGGGGGCAACAGTGGAAGCCAGGAGCCCTTGAAGGAGTGATCTACATCATGAAGGCAAGCTGCTAATGATCTGGAGGACTAGAGTTAGGGTATGAAAATCAGAGAAGATGGATTTGAACTCTTGCTTTAGAGGAAGAATTGACAGGAAATCGTGATAGCTTTGTGCAGTGTAAATAAGAGTAGAGAATCGTGGTAGGCCTTCTCAGTTCTGGCTTGGGCAGCTGGGTGTGCAGTGATTCCTGAGATGGCAACACCTGGAAAAAAAGATTTGGGGCACGTTAAGTTTGAACTTGGAACTTCATAGCTCACCTTCAGATCTCAAGTGTTACCTTCTCAGCAAGGCCTTCCTCAAGTAGCTGAGTTAAAATTGAAAGTCACATCACCTGTCTCCCCTCCCTGCTTAATTTTCCTGTCTCTATTTTACTGATTACGTCCTCACTATACAATCAGGGATTTTTGTGTACCAATTACTACTATATCCCCAACACCTAAAACATTGTGTAAACATTTGTTAAATGAATATATGGAACCACTTGAAGGATTCTGTTGTTTTCATGACAAACTTTTCTGGTATTTGTTAGGTTTTTGGCTTAAAACAATACAGTTCTCTCCCCCCCCCTTTCTTTTTTTTCAGTACTGGGGATTGAACCCAGGGGCATTCTACCTCTGAGCTATACCCCCAGCCCTATTTTATTTATTCATTTATTTATTTATTTATTTATTGCGGTACCGGGGATTGAACCCAGGGGCGTTCTACCTCTGCGCTACACCCCCGGCCCTATTTTTTATACTTTATTTTGAAACCGGGTCTCACGAAGTTGCGGAGGACCTCACTAAGTAGAGAGAGAGAGAGAGTGCACGCACGCTGAGGCTGGCCACAAACCCGGATCCTCTGGTCTCTGCCTCCCAAAGTACTGGGATTACAAGCGTGTGCCACCACGCCCGGCTTATTTTTTTATTTTGAAACAGGGTCTCACTAAGTTGCGGAAGGCCTCACTAAGTAGCTGAGGCTTGCCGCGAACCTGCAATCCTCCAGTCTCATCTTCCAAGTACTGGGATTACAAGCATGTGCCACCACACCCTGCTCAATTCTCTTTTTAAAATGAATGCAGCTGGGAATATGGCTTAATGGTAGATCCCTTGCCTAGCACACACGAGGTCTTGGGTTCAATCCCCAGCACCACAAAAATATGTAACAAAATGAGTGCAGAATATTGTAGGAAAATACATGCACACACGGGTTTGCATTGCTTTTTTTAAGGAAAAAAACTAAAATCTATAATTTATATTTCAATTTCAGGTTACAACTGATGGAAAACCAAAAATTATTGATATCATTGATACGACAGGAAGTGGTGATGTGAATACTGCTACAGAAGTAGAGCCAAAAGACGGTGAAATTATTGGTCTTTCAGGAAGAGTGCTTAAGGTCAGAGCTTTTATCTTATGGAATTTTTTTTTCATTGTGTTTTTGTACTGTAAACTCAAAGCATCTTAATGTTTTTAGCTCACAATCATTGTTTGGGTAGTAGTTATGTATTTGATGCATAAAAATTACCCCCAAATTTCATGGTTTAAAACATAGTTATTACATCAGTTTTCCTGTGAGTCAGGACTGGGTGCAACTTAGCTGGGTGCCTCTAGTCCGAATCTCTCTTGAAGTTGTAAACTGTTGGCCATGGCTGTGGCTTCTTCGGAGGTTCTTTTTGGGGCAGGAGAGGGGTGCCGAGCTTACTCAAAGGGTTCCATTGGTCCTTTGCCACATGGCCTCTCCACAGTGCTGCTTTACAACATGGCAGTTGCACTCCCTTGGGGTGAGTGATCCAAGCGAGGCCCCAAGATAAAAGCCATGGTCTCTTTGTAAAAGTGATCTTGAAAGAGACAACCCATCGCTTCACTGAATTCTCTTCATTATGAGTCAGTAAAGCCAGCGCACACTTATGGGAGGGGATTTCTTAAGAGCATGAATACCAGGAGGTGTGGATTATTAGGACCATCTTAAAAGACGCCATTGGTGTTTGTTTGATGAAGTACTTCAATTTTTTTAATAGTTTGACAAATTCTGTTTTAAAATTTGAATAGGAAGATAAAGTACTGGGCATGGTGGCACATGCCTGTAATCCTGGCTACTTAGAAGACTAAGGCAGGTGGATTGCAAGGTCAAGGCCAGCTTGGGCAATCTAGTGAGATCCTGTCTCAAAATGAAGGGGTGTGGTAGCTCAGTGGTAGAGACTTGTCTAGCACACACAAGTCCTGGGTTTAATCCCCAGTACCCCACCACCCCTAAAAAAGTAGAGAAAGTGATCACATGTAGTTTTACCTTCATCATTTCCTGTCCCTTCATGATTTTTTCAGTGAACTTGATCATGAAAAAATATTTAGGTCATAATAGCTATAGAATTAATTGGCTTTGTCTTATTCTGTGTCCTTGGTAAAAAGGCTTGGGTAAGCTCAACATGAAAAATAATTACAAAGTATGCATAGAAAGTTCATGAGATATTCACTAATAAGTATGGAGGATGGCAAGAATTTGACTGTATTTCCATCTTTTAAATCAATAAGCAGAATTAGTTTGGAGTGAATTATGTTGCTCTAGAAAACTAGAGAACATTCCTAGTAAGTCTTGCAGATTTGGAATCACATAAAGTATTCTTAGTCATTTGTTTTTAAGAGCTGTACTAACCCATGCTTTAAATAAAATACACGAAATGATGTCACTAGTGCTCAAAGGTAGAATTATATGCACCATATAAATCCTTATTAAAAAGATAAAAACAATTATAAGACTGATACTTAGGTCTTTTCTTAAGTTAATGACATACTTAGCTCTACTATTAAATATTCTTAGTCCATCAATATAATGAGGTTTTGTAATTTAATTGTGTTCAGTAGTCAGCATAGTTTAAAAAGACAAGAGTTTCTACAAGGCTTTTAACAAGAAATTCCCTGTTCCATCATCTTGCCTGCTGATTTCAACTCATCCAGGCTTAATCTTTGACACATTAAATTCTCTTCAAAGTTTTAAATAACACAAATAACTTTTATTTCTTATTTTTTCTAGTTTTAGACTTTACCTATAAAACTAATATGCAGAGGAAGAAATTTAACTTTCTGGCCCTTTATTTCTAAGAAATTTCTTGGAAAACTTCTATTTTTGTTGTTCTTTTACCTGGAATTCTTGTTAAGTGAGCTGTGGACTTGGACCTTGGACCTTGGATTTGGGAACCTGAGGGGATCACTAGCAGACTATTTCCAGTATGTCTCATCCTTCTTTTGCTGTGTAAATTTCTCCAGAAGATGACATCCCAGTTTCTTTCTGGTTCAAATAGAAAGAGCTACTTGATTGGTGAAGTTTGGACAGGATGTGGGGTGGGACAGGGGAAGACTAATTGCTCTTTATGCAAACTTTCTGCCAATCTTGATTACAACTCCCCTCTCCAGCCATACATAAACCATATCTACACCCAGCATTCAAATGTTTTGCAGTAAAGAGAACAGTTATTACTCCCTGGGACTGTGGCTAGTTAGATCTCTCCTACTCTTTAGAATACAACTTTAGGCCGGGCGTGGTGGCGCACGCTTGTAATCCCAGTACTTTGGGAGGTGGAGACCGGAGGATCTGGGTTCGCGGCCAATCTCAGGGTGCGCACGTGCGATATATATATATATATATATCCTCTCTCCTCCCTCCC
>PVJS01013621.1:0-13579 GCA_004027185.1 Glis glis | reverse complement strand
TTCAACTTCTTCATCCACAAAGCCCATAAATGCTGACCATGTCTTATTCTTCTCTCAGTTTAAGATGAATGACTAGCTAGTGCTTTGAACATTCCAGCAGTCCCATTCTCTAAAGGTAATAGTCATAGGCTTCCATGAGAAAATAATGGTCAGTTACTTATGACCAGTGGTCCTTCTGTGAGTAGGTAGAAGCAATAAAGTGAATGGAACCTTAAGCTTTTTGTTGTAAAATATGCAAACATAAAGTGTATGAAACACAAAAGTACAGTGTGTGAATGATTAAAGCGAACTCTATTGTATCCAGCATCCAGGTCAAGACAAAAAGCTTGCCACATCTCAGAAACTTCCTGCTTTCTCCAGATCACAACCTATTTCAAACTTTGTGATCATTGTTTCTGTGTTTGCCTTTGTCGTTTTACTGCATTTCATGAATACATAAAATACATTTAGTTTTACTTATTTTTTAATTTTACGTGAATGGCCTCATTTCTGTAACATTTTATGTCTTGCCTTTGGTCATATTTTGCCAGCTTTGGGATTCATGAGATTTGCCCATGTTGTGTGAAGCGATAATTGTTTCAGTATCACTGCTGTGTCTCGTGCCATGGTTTATATATAGCACATTCTACTGATTCTACTGTAGCCAACACTTGGGTTTCTCCAGTTTGGGACTGTCGGTTCTTTAGAGAACATTCTTGTACACACTCCCTGTGCCTGCTGATGCGTTCCTAAAGTCAAATTGCTGAGTCATGTAGATAGAACTTCCACAAGCCATATCAAACAGTCTTTCCAAGTATTCGTACTACCCTGCTAATACTTGGTATTTTCAGACTTTTTAGTTTTTGAAAATATGCTGGCGCCAAGAGATGCTGTGTACAAATATGAATGTATCACTTTGGATCTCGCCCTACAACATATAGTTAACATTACAGCAATAAAATTCTAAAACAAACAAAAAGAAAATGTGTTGGCAATCTAGGTATATCACATTGTGGTTTTAATTTGCATTTCCCTAAGTAGTAATGATATTGAATACCTTTTTTATGTTTAGGATTTCCTCTTTGTGAAATGCCTGTTTAAGTTTACTTGCCTTTTTTTTAATGCTACAGAATTGTCTTGCTTTCTTACTGATTTATAAGATTTCTTTATATATCCAGTCTAACTGTCCTTTGATTGTGTTGTAGGTTTTATCCCATTCTATACTTGCATTTTTACTTTCTACATAATATATCTTGATGAATGGGAGTTCCTAAGTTTAGTTAAATATCTACCTTTGACTTTCTGATTAGGGTGTGTGTTTGTGGTACTGGGGATTGAACTCAGGGCCTTATGCATGCTAGGCAAGTGCTCTACCACTGAGCTATACCCCCAGCCCTTTTTGCTAAGTCACCCAGACTGACCTTGAATGTGCAATTCTCCTGTCTCAGCCTACCAAGTAGCTGGGACTATAGGCCTGTGCCTCCCTGTTCTACTGATTAGGGTTTTTAATCTCTTTAAATTCCTGAGCCCATGATCATGAAGATAGTTTTATATATTTCTAAAGTTTCAGTTTTTCTCTTCATATTTGTTCTGGAATTCAATTAGAATTGATTTTATGTTTATTTTGACATAGAAGTTCTATTTTTTTCCATAAGAAAACCCACCATCCCAATATCAAGTATTAATATTCCGTAATTTCTCCACTAGTTTTCAGTTCTTTTTACTTTGCAACCTTCAGAATGTGGTGGCCTTCTAAAATCTCAGTTCCTGTTCTCTGTCCCTTTGGTGTTTGGGTGGTTCCCCCACCCCATTCTAATTTTGGAAGAAAGTACAGTGGGGTTTTTTTTGTTTGTTCTTTTTTTTTTTTTGCTTTGTTTTCATCTTGCCATATTTAAGTTGAAGTTATTTTTAAAATCAATATTTAGCCTTACATATTAAAAATTTTTTAAAGATAAACCTGGGCATATGATTTGGCCAGATTTAGCACAGTGCTTAAGTGCAGCAACAGCCAGAAGGATGTGCATGTGCACTGGCAAGACTGAAATAGTTTTGAAGGGAAAAATATACCCTAAAAGGATTTTACTACGTGGTACGATATCTCTTGATGACACTTGGCTCATTAAGAAAAGTGTTCCATGTGTTAGGTACTCTCTAAGAGAGTCAGAGAAATGAGATGTAATTAGAGAAATTTTGTATGTCACATGAAGATCAATCTTATTACATTGGTTACTGTGTACTTTGAACCATTTTAAAGATATCAACTTAAAATGGTCAAAATGTAAATCTTTGATTCTTAAAGAGACCCAAAATAACTTCAATTATATAGAATACTTGAATATGTCAAATAACATATCCCATAATTGCCTCCTAGAATAAAGTTAGCTTTACTCTAACTTGGCTAAGGTTAGATACCATGACCGTAATTATAACTTTTATTCTCTGATTTTGTGTGTGTGTGATTTTTATATCTGCTTTGCCTTCACTTTAAGGAAGTTAGTTGTGACTTGAGATATTTCTGATTCCATGGGCCCTGCAGGTCTTGGTCCCATTTACAATTAAATGTAAAGTATGTCTATTAGATTGTTTTCATTGTGTTACATATATTTTAAGTAATTTTAATTAAATATGTCTTAAGCCTTTTTTTTCGGGTTTTTAAACTAGTTAGTCCATTTAGTCCTTAGGCATTTCAGGGCTTTTTGTAATCTCTTCCTAAAAAGAAGTTGCTACCACGCAAGCCCCCTATGTAGTGGGATTCTTGTGATGACTGCTAGTGACAACTTAATGTCATTGCAACACTTGCTTACTGTTTTAGTCTGGTCATGGGCTGTTACAAAAACAGTAAAGAAGCCCTATTCTCTAAACAAGGTTGATAGGCTTTGAATAATAAGAACTAGTTATTTATATGTCAACATATTTGACAATTCATATTCTCTAGACATGCAATTGACTCAGAAGTGACTAATGACACATAGGCCTCTAATGATTTTTTCCTGTATTTAGTTGTGAGAAAATTCCACCCAAAAGTTTCTTACCCAGGAAATATTGGGTGAGGGATATGGATGAGTTGGGTAAAGATACTGTACAAGTAAGGATTGATGAGTTAGCCAGCACTGAGAGGTTGATAGTTCAACCTCATAATTTATACATGTTTAAAACCTGTTTTTGACAATTAGGGTCCTATGAATACATAGAATATGAACGTCCTACATTTTGACATTTTATTTTGGCTGATGCTCACTGCATTTTATTATTCATGAGCATCCTAAGGTAGGGATTATTTTCCCCCTTGTACAGAAGAGGAAATAAGCCTGTCAGGCCCCCTCTAGTTAGTGGTAGAGTTTAGATTGACAGCCACATTAATCTGATTTTAAATTCCATATCTTTTACACTGAATTTTCTGGTCTCCATGATAGAACTGGGTTCCAGTTTTTGACCCTCCTGTTGTTTGCGCAAATAATTTAATTTCTCTTTGCTACTTTGCTTTTTCCATTTGTAAACTGGGCATACTATTCACATCATTCTGTTAGAAACATTGTTATTTTTAAATCCTATGAAATAGTTGAAAAGTGTGTTATTTTAAAATACTATGAGATAGTCAAAAAGTATATATAGATTTTATATATAATTAGCATGATATTTAGAGCTTTTTTCATAAGAACTGAAAGAGCTCTTATTTAGTATCTATTCATTATCCCTGTGATGTTATAGAGGAGGAGGAAGTTCTTTTCCTTAATAGGAAATCTAAGTGTGGAAAAGGCATGAATTACATCTTGTCTCTGCACTAGCATGGTGAAGGGGGAGATGAAGAGTCAGTGATGTTCAAGAACTAATAATGGTGTTCTCCTGTAGTCCTAGGTACTGGGGAGGCTGAGGCAGGAGAACTCCAAGTTTGAGACCAGCCTGGGCAACATAGCCAGACCCTGTCTCAAAATAAAATAGCAAGGGCTAGGTATAGAGATAGTTCAGTGGGAGAGCACTCGCTTGGGTAGCATGCATGCATGAAGCCTTGAGTTCAAGCCCCAGTACTGCAAAAAAAAAAAACCTCAATAATCTTAGTGGTTTAATAAGATAGTATATTTCAAAATCACTTTATAAACTATAAAGCATTATATAAATTAATTCTTGTTGAACCATCTTATTTATGGATGAGGAAGAAAAGCCATAGAGATATTAAGTGACTGCTCAGAATATTAAAAGCATTTCTCTTAATATATAAGCCTGTATATGCAGCATGAACCATTAGAGTAAATGTAAAATATGTTTCCCCCCAGTGGTGTATCATGGGCATTGGGATGCATTTAGTGAGTGAACAATTACCTTTTCTCTATAGATTCCTACAAGCTGGACAAATCCTTCAGGCAAATATCATATTGGCATAAAAAATGGTTATGACTTCTATCCGAAGGCTCTCAAGGAAAGGATACAGGTAATGTACAACTTCATATCAATGAATTCTTTATCTTCTTCCTCAGATTTTATTCCTACCAGAGGAAAATTAATTTTTCCTAAAATCTTACTAACTCTTAATTATTTAGGAGCGGTTTTTGAAAAATGACTGCTAAAAGACTGATTCTACTCAATGGAATGTTATCCATTTAAAGTAGTGTTTCTTAATTTTAGATGCATCGATAAGCTTAGGGAGTCTGAGTACACTGCAAGTATATTCATATTTTTGTATTTGTGTTTTTCTGGGAGATGGCATAGAGCTTTCATTTCATTTTTGAAGGACTTTTTTACTTGAAAAAGGTTAAAGACAGTTGACTTAAAATCCAGACCTCCTTATTTATTTCTGTTCTATAGTTTCTATGATAATTTGCCCCATTTTCCTTGCTGTTTGATGAGCCTTCTTTTGCTCCTAGTTTGTCGTCATTCAGTATTAAGGAAAGGGTTAACCAGGCCTAAAACTGCTTTAAGTGCAGGCATAAGAAACACAACTGTCATTAGAAACAGAAGAGTTTAAGTAAGAGTGGTAAAGAGCCTTCTGTAAAACAATGCTGTTTGGAAGAAATTCCTGCAACGATGAAGTGTTTGAAGTGCTCACTGTCTGTTCTCTCCATTAGGACAGCCAGGAGTCCCAGTAGCTCTTGAGAACTTGAATGTGGCCATTGAGGAACTGGAATTTAATTTTATGTACTATTTTAAGATTTAAGCTTAAATAGCAACATGTGGCTGTTGGCTACTGAATTGGACAGGGCCACTTTAGAAAAGTGCTGGACACAGTACTTGATGCAAGCCCAGGGTTTCAGCTGTAAAGCAAGATGTAGTCCTGGAAAGTGATGCTGATGGGTAAGACGTGTGGCCCTGTGATCTAATCACAGTGTTGTCATTTGCTTCCCCAGGGGTCTGTGAACCAGAAGCTATTCTAATGCACATAACTTTGATTAAATAGTGTTTCATTTTAAATTTTCAGGCTGAAATAGATGACATGGCATTTGTATGCAGTATATTAAATTTAATCAATTGTATTGATAAGGTAAAGTTAACATACATAGAGAGTGGTTAAGTTAAAGTAGACCATTCCTTTAATTTAACTGAGTTGTTCATTTTACTGGAAAGGATTTCTTTAACCAGCAGACTTCTATTGAGAGAAGCTGTGGATTAAAGACACTGGAAGCTGGGCATGGTGGCACATATAATCTCAGTACTTGGGAGGCTGAGACAGGAGGATTGCAGGTTTAAGGCCAGCTTCAGCAACTTAGTGAGACCCTGTTTCCAAATAAAAAATAAAATAGGGCTGGGAGTGTAACTCAGAGGTAGAATACCTCTGGGTTCAACCTTCAATACATACATGCGTGCGTACGTACGTACTAGATAAGCCGGACCTGGCCTGTAATCCGAGTATTTGGGAAGCTAAAATAAGAGAATCACAGGTGCCAGGCCAGTCTTAGCAACTTAAAAAGACCCTCAGCAACTTAGCAAGACCCTGTTTCAAAATAGGAAATTTTTAAAAGGGCTGGGGGTATAGCTTGGTGGTAGAATGCCCCTCTGTTAAATCTGTAGTACCAAAAAATAAAAAGATAAAAAGACACTGGAGATAGAGATTTAGACCAGTTTCAGTAACACAGAACTCTATCCAGTCAAAGCAGATGAAGAGAAAAAAGCCTAGAGAGGAAGGAAATTGAGGACGCCTGCGCGTCCATCAATCAGCTGCAGTCTTCTAGTCCTCTGCTTACACTTGCCCTATGGCATTTCCCAATTGTGTGTAGGCCTAGGATATAGTATTGTCTTACTTTAAATAACTGGGGATTCAATCACTTTTCAGACATGGTACTATATATTGTTGGGGAAAGTAAGGATTTGAATTGGGAGATGAATGTGAAAATACATTTTTATGTGTCTTGATAAACTTGTTCTCTTAAAACCTAGCTACAATAAATTAACCAATTCTTAATAATTGATCCATTACTTTGTCTTATTAGAAATGATTTTTTAAACCTTTGTATGAGAATGACGGAGCATCACAGCTGCTGACAACAAGGTCCACATATAAATGATTGTCTTGGTTTACCTAAATATTTGTCAGTGAAATCATAAGGTGATTTTTTTTTAATTTTTGTCTTTGCAGAAAGAACGGAAGGAAAAAATCTGGGATCCTGTTCACAGAGTGGCCCTTGCAGAAGCCTGTAGAAAACAGGAAGAATTTGATGTTGCCAACAATGGCTCCTCCCAAGTTGGTGTTAGTCACTTTTTTTAGATATTGCCCCAGAACCATATTACTTAGAGATCTTAGGGAATGAGCAGATTGCTTTCTCACAGATTTTCTTTTTTCACAACTTCTCAGGTTAATTTTACCAATTTTCCTTTATTGTTTATGCATTTTTTAATGCATAATTAAGGAGTTTTAAAAAATGTATCAATTTTTTAAAACTCCTTAATTAGCATAAAGTACATGCAAGTAAAAGTACATAAATCATAAGTGTATAGTTATGAATTCCCTCATTAGCTGCACCAGGAAGTCCCTTTTACGCCTTTTTCAAGTCGCTGTGCCCATCCTCGCCTCCAAAGGCAGCCATCATCCTGCATGTTAACACTTTAGAATGACTTTTCCTATTTTGATTTTTGTAAAACGGAACCATGTAGAATGTCTTCTTGTATGCAGAGCTTTTGATTATTTGGTGATGTGCACCTGACAAGCACAACTTAGAGGAGGAAAGGTTTTTGGCTCGCAGTTTTAGTGGTTCAGTGTGTGGTTAGCTGGCTCCAAGGCAGAAACATCATGGCAGAAGAAGCCCGAGTTCATGTCAGCTGGGAAGCGGAGAGAGATACAGAAAGGTAGACAGATGGACAGGAAGTGGCCAGGAACAGAAATAGTCCTCACGTCCACACCCTACGTGACCCACCTGATCCAGCCATGCCTACTGTTATCACCCAGTAAATCCATTCAGATTATTCATATGACATTAGAACCCTCACTCCTTATTCCACCTCGACATCTTTTGCATTGCCAGTACATGAGCTTTCCATATCCAAACCATAACAATTCCCTATACTTTGATTTAATAAGTGGAATGAGCCTTTTGAGGGATTGTGATTTGCAATGAGTTTTGGTACTAGATAATCATTTCCTATTTCACCAGTTTTGATGGCCTCAGGATAAGCATGAGAATGAGGAACTTGCTTAGGATTGCCCAGCTAATAAATGGCTGAACTGGAGTTTGGGTTCACATTTCATGGCTCTAGGACAATACTTATATCACACTATTTGTAGAAAGCAAATTTGTTTTGAATAATAAGTGCTCTTGGTCAGAGATGGCCAGCTTTTTCTCTAAATGACCAGATAGTAAATATTTTCAGCACTCTGTCTTGACTACTCAGCACTCCCTTGATCATGAAAACAAGCAGTGTGTAACTGAATGGGCGTGGCCATGCTCCAATAAAACTTAATTTTTGCAACCATATCACAAGCTAGATTTGCACCATGATTCACTATCTCCTACTGGATCTTAATAGAGTAATTACATAGTCTAAGGGTATACTTTGGTTTTCAAACTATAATTGGGTCTCTTTGACAAGGTTTAAATGTATTATTTGTCTCAATTTCAGTATCTGTATGCTTTTATATCTCCCAATTTAGGCACTATTTGTCTGCCATTTCCCTAATTATTTGAAGCATAACTTTATTTTTTTTTTTTTGCGGTACCGGGGATTCAACCCAGGGGCGTTCTACCTCCACGCTACACCCCCGGCCCTATTTTTTATACTTTATTTTGAAACCGGGTCTCACGAAGTTGCGGAGGGCCTCACTGTAGAGAGAGACAGACAGGGAGAGAGAGAGAGATCGAGAGAGAGAGAGCGAGCTGAGGCTGGCCGCGAACCCGGATCCTCCGGTCTCCGCCTCCCAAAGTACTGGGATTACAAGCGTGCGCCACCACGCCCGGCTAACTTAACATATTTTGATACTCAAGATTAGAGAAATGTTTTGGAGGGGTCACACATCATGGTGCCAGTTATCACCTAGTTTGCACATATTCTGTTTTAAAGCACTTGCTTATATTCATGACCACAGAGCTAAAAAGTAAAGGTTAGCATGTCCAGTTAAATCCTCCTATAGATTTAACCTAGAAAATTCTACAAGAGATAAAATGAATCATGGTTTTTATTTATTTATTTGGATTCTTAATTTGAGATAAGAAAGCCTGATATAAAAATCTTAAAGTCCACGGATTACCTATTTTTTACCAATTTTACTTTAGAATACCTTTATTCAGAAAACGAATTATTCAGATTATAGATAGGTGACCAACACATGTCTCGTCCAAATAAGACCAACATGTAGTGTGGTTTCTTTTCCTAAAGCAAGAAACTAAATGAGAGATTGAATAAAAGACTAATTTGCAATATTTAATTTATTAATTGCTATCTGCTTCATTGAATTGAACTGTAAGTTGCATATATGTATATAAGAAGAAAGTTTTCTTAACATTTCTCCAGGGCAAAATGATTTTACCATGGGCTAGCACTGTGTCTTCGGTTGTATGTTAATGCACCTTTCAGAAGCACAAGATTTACTGATATTAATGTTTTCTAATTGTTTAGGCAAATAAACTAATCAAGGAGGAGCTGCAAAGTCAAGTGGAATTGCTCAATTCTTTTGAGAAAAAATATAGTGATCCTGGCCCTGTGTATGACTGCTTGGTATGGCATGATGGTGAGGCCTGGAGGTAAATTTTAAGTGTTTTATAGATCTTCATTTAAACTTTTTTATCTACTCTGTAGAACATTAAGCCCTCTGAGCTGTACAGAGTTCTGGTTTATGTGACAATATTACTGAGTGAAGCTATTGTAGAGCCAAGTCAACTTTTGGGTAGTTTTGGACAAACCTTTTGAACTTCTTAGTATGTTTCTAACCATGATTTTTAGTCTGTTTTAAAGAAATGTACTTCATTAACCTCATAGTAGCAGTTTGATCATTGGTATCTATGGAAATGTATTGAATCAAAGCTGGACAATTTGGAAATAAGTGACTATTGCAGAGCATTTACTATAAACCTTTTTAAGGTAAAGAAGGAAAGTTAGTCGAAGATATTTTAAATAGGGATAGGATAGCCATGTTGAGCTAGGCAGTATAATGCAGTGACCAGGAGCACAATTTGTGAGGAGGAATCCTAGCTCTACAACTTTGAACATATTATTTGAAATTCTAAGCCTGTTTCCTAGTCTGTTTATTGTAATGGTATTTATAAGTGTTTTTTTGAAAATTAAATTTCATGCCTTTAGACATGGTAAGCACTCCATAAATATAAGTTATTCTGTTTCTGCTATGACAACTAGTAGTAATGTGATTTATACTGAGTTACCTATCATGTATGTTTTCACTGTGTGTGTGTTTGTTTAGTGGCTTGTACACTGTAGGTGTGTAGTTTATAGAGTTGGTTAGTGTGTTTTGTGTGTGTGTGTGTGGTACTGGGGATTGAACCCAGGGGCATTCCACCTCTGAGCTACATCCCCAGCCCTATTTTTTATTTTTCATTTTTAAATAGGGTCTCACTAAGTTACGGAGGGCCTCACTAAGTAGCTGAGGCTGGCCACGAACCCGGATCCTCTGGTCTCAGCCTCCCAAGTACTGGGATTACAAGCATGTGCCACCACACCTGGCTAAATGTTTTCTTGAATTACTATCTTCATGAAAGTGGAAATATGTTATAAATACAGATATTTAGCCATAAGCATGTTTTGGGGTTCCTGCAGTAAACTAGGGACTCTTCCTTGAAACTTGTAATTAAGAATAATTCTGTAGTTTGCATTCCTGTTCATATGCAAAGAATTGTTTGATAAGATGTGGCACATACAGAACATGGCATCACTACTTAATTATCATTCTCAGATTCTTCACTTTTACAGTGTACTCTTCTTAAAGCAACTAGCTCATCCCTTATCATGAGCATATAAAATGTTCCAATTCAATGAGAAATCTTTGCTCATTTGGGACTGAAGGTGTTAATAAAATTTCTATATAAATGTTCAGTCAAGATGATAATATTAATACAGTTTTGTGTGTATTCAGATATGTCATTTTGGTTTGTGTGTGTACGAGTATGCATGCTTGTAATCCCAGTACTTGGGAGGCGGACACCAGAGGATCCGGGTTTGCTGCCAGCCTCAGTGACTTAGTGAGGCCCTCAGCAACTTCGTGAGACCCGGTTTCAAAATAAAAGTGTAAAAAATGGGCTGGGGGTGTAGCTCCTGGAAGTAGAAAACCCCTGGGTTCAATCCCTGGTACCGCAAAAAAAAAAAAAACAGAAAAAGAAATTGATGGTATTTATAATAATAAAAAAGGTGTCAAATGTATAGTATAGTAGATCTTAGTACATCCACCACTTGATGGAGCATGATAGTCACTCTAATTGATAGCCTTAGTGTGAGAGAGGAGGCAAGGTTAAATGTGAGGGAAATGCAAAATCCAAAATTGAGTGTGTTGCAAAAGGACTTAAAGAATCCATGTCAGCAGGGATTGGGCAGGGAGGCAACAGGTAGTCTCCTTTAAAGTGTTCTTCAGGCTCTGAAAACACTGCAGGTTACTTTGTTCTTAGGGAAAGAACTTTGAAGGCAAGAAGTAGGGGGCGCCTGCCAGTGTGTTTCTAGAAGGTTTCCTTGATCTTTCAGGCAGTGGATAAAGTGATTCATTTGTAGCCATTTGTTGACAACTCTTCTAAGATTTCTTTTAGAACTTTTGTCTGGGAAATGAAATTTAATCAAACATTAAATGAAAATCTCAAATCCCAGAGGAACATTTTAGAAAATTTTATTATAATCATACAACAAACATCAGAATTATGCTTTCAAGTGGTACAAAAATAATTTAACTTTTTTTTTTTTTTTTTTACATGATGTAGTATATCCTATAGGGCTTTGATCTCGGATCCACAATTTTTCTTTTAGGAGAATCTTGAAGATCCCAGTATACGTAAGGTGAATTTAGGCGCTGTCTGGAAATGTTCTCATTTCTCATTTCAGAAATGTCAACCATTTCCGAGGGGAGGTAAAGTGACCCATTCTTTAAGTGTCTTGTTCATTTTTTGTTTTGTAAAGAATGTCGTCTGCCCTCCCCGCACATCTCTAATTATTAAACCCCTATCTCAGCATTTAGCAGGTGACCTAATACTACTCTCCTCTTTGAGTATTTGTCAGAGTATGTAGTGTCAAACTCACCATCACTCAAAATGGAGCAAAAGCCAGTTGAGAGAAACAGTATTTACAGACGATTACATAAAGACAAGCTATTCGTTTCTTTTCACTGGCTTTTGACCTTATTATGTCATGTTTCCTATGTGATTTTTGATGAAAGCTGTGGGTTCTTTCCTTAGAAAATTGACAAAGAAGTGTGTGGAAAATGTCAAGGCATTTATCAAAGCTAAGCTCTTGCTCACTCTCACACAGTGCTCTGTGAACCTCTTTTTAATGTTCCCTTTCTCTGGATTCTAACAGCTCCTCTGTGAATTAAGCCAGCCAGACCTTCAGGAAGTTGTAACCTTGCACCACATTCATGTTTGCCCTCTGTGGAATTAGTAAAGTCAGCAGTGTTTTGATGGGTTGCTTGTCTTATTGAGTCACTCCATGTTGGTGCTGGTTATAAGAAACTGACCTATGAAATGTGTCATAGAATTTGCTGTGAGAATGATGTTCAGGGTGTGGATTCGTTAATTCTTAGATCGTTCGGCAAATGCTTACTGAGCACCTTCTTTGTAATATAGAAGCTATTTCATGGACTCTAGACTATGGATGCATGATTGGGAACATGGATCCAGTCTAGGAAGCATCAAGAAAGATTGCCCAGCGGAGCATCTTAAGTTGAAACATAAGTGATTAACACACTTAGCTAAACAGAGGGTGGGAACAGGCTTTGAAGGTGGAGGGAAAGATCAGAAGTCATTGGAGGAACTGAAAGAAGTTTGGCATGCCCATAGCATGTGTTCTGGGATGTGGGGGAGGTAAATGGGGTTTGATAATGAGGAACCTTATTGTGGAATTTCAACTTAGCTCTGAGAGCCAATGGAAGATGTGGAAGGTATTACACAGGAGCCAGATGGTCAGACTTGAAATCACAATTGCTACAGAAGGGCCATCAAGTCAGTAGGTAGCAAAGGGAAGGAAGAGAGAGGATGGAAATAGTGTACTGGACACATTGGAGATACGGACTGTGTTGATCAGATCAACGGGGGAAGATGGGAAGACTGACTTTCAGCATGGATGCTGGCCGATTACATACAGTTTGGAGCCAAGTGTGGCACTCTCGCTAGCACATGGGCAATTTGATGGTATACATCTTACCTATTAATCGCAGTCCTGATTTCATTTGACATGCTACTTGTTTTCTCTCTACCTCATTTTTCCCATAGATGTTCAGTTTCCTATAACTTGATGTAGCCTATGTCTTTTGAAATACTGTAAATCATTTGGAGGTATCACATTGGTGTATATGTAAAAACAAACTTTTAGGGATCCTTCTTTCCAAACTCTTACAGTTTGTTAATGAAACATATGCTTAAGTGTGTATAATAAATGCTCTCTGTGTGCTATACTAGTGGCTTCCGTTAGTTCATCTTAGCAATTTTGACTAACTTGCCTAGCTTGTTAAAACACAGTTCCTAATTTAAAAAATGTATTCTAAGGTCTAATGACTGAAAACATAATACTGATCTTTAAATGATATACATTTCATTTATGACTTTAATATTAGATTTATTTAATTTTAATCAGATTGTCTTCTAAAATGTTTGAAATATATTTTAAATTAAAAAGTTAATGGGGAAAAACAGGTACGACAACCATAAAATTATATAGAAAATGCTTTTTGTAAAAAAACAAATGTTTACACAAGGCTATTAAAGCTATGTGACTAAAGCTCAATATAGTTCATCTAGTTAAGCTGTTGGATTCACGGAGGCAATACTAACAGAAGCAGCAGGAAGTGAGGCCAAGGCCGCCTATCTGAACCATCCTGGCCTGGCCTAACTCTAGCACACACTCTGGTTCTCCTTTCTTCAGTGGCCAGATGGTTTTCCCCCTGGGGTCTGTGATGAACAGTGTTCCGAGGCCTTTGTGTGTGGCTTAGGTGCTGGTTCCCAGAAGCTGTCTGGCCTCACCCATACTGCTGACTCTG
>PVJS01013620.1:0-41779 GCA_004027185.1 Glis glis | reverse complement strand
ACTGTATTACAAAATATAGTATACTGTAATACTAAATATATTATACTATAATATGAAATATAGTATACTATAATGTGAAATATAGTATACTATAATATGAAATATAGTATACTATAATATGAAATATAGTATAAGTACAGCATATTTAAACTATACTACTTATACTGTGCTTATATACTATAATATGAAATACATAATACTATAATACAAAAGCATTTATGCATCTATCACATGAACCTTACAAGAGCTGTGAGCTCAGCAGAGCAGACATAATCACTATGATTGAAAAGGAGAGCCGGGCGTGGTAGCACACGCTTATAATCCCAGTACTTTGGGAGGTGGAGACCAGAGGATCCGGGTTCGCGGCCAGCCTCAGCTCTTGCTCTCTCTCTCCCTGTCTCTCTCTCTCTCTCTCTCTCTCTCTCTCTCTCCTTAGTGAGGCCCTCCGCAACTTCATGAGACCCGGTTTCAAAATAAAGCATAAAAAATAGGGCCGGGGGCGTAGCGTGGAGGTGAACGCCCCTGGGTTCAATCCCCGGTACCGCAAAAAAAAAAAGCAAAGGAGAAAAAAGATTGATGGTGTTAAGCAATTTATTCATGGCTGCCTAACTAGCAGGGTCTGGTCCAGGAACCATACTGGAATTCCAGGGCCCCGTCTAGGGTCTGTGCGCCATAGCAGAGACGTTCACATCACCCGACTCCCCACCTGCCCGACGAGTCACCTGCTACCACAGGGAAACCAGCATGCACCCTGAGGCGGGAGGAGTTGCTGGGGTTCCAAGTTCCAGTGCGAGCTGCACCCTCGGTGCATTTTGTCATCTAGAAGACAGGCCCACATTCTGTTGGATGGCAAGGAGCTTAGCAGGGCGCCAGGGATGAGGATTAAGAGCAGAGAGGCCTCTTTAATCAGCCTGAACACAAACATCGGCCATGGATCGTCCACACCAGTAACCGGGTGAAAACGCTCTGCCATCAAGAACCCCCTGGCCACGCCACAGTGACAAGGATGGCCGTTGGGTTCCCTGTGCCCGTGAGAAATGGCGAGTGGCACCAGTCCCTGCTGTTCTCAAAACAAGACTCCTTCTGGAGGCTGAGTTCCGGGGTTTCCAGGGCCTCTGGCTTTGTTTGGTGTTCTCCCGCAGAACCCCAAAAAACACCTGGCATACAGAAGGCGCTCCAAAACTATTTTTAAAACCAAACAAATATCAAGATGCAATGCAATAAATGTTAGACATGTGTCTAAATGTAGGCTCCTCATTCCTCTATAAGTAGAAGTTATAATTAGACATAAAATGTCCCCTAAAGAGCTCGGTTGTTATTGTTTAGAGCTGATGTAATTGAGTCATGAGGGTTGTAGTCCCAGCAGTGGATAATGGAGTTATGTGGGTGGTACCCAGTAGGCTAGTAGGGTGTGGCTGGAGGAGGTGGTCCCTGGGGGTGTGGCCTTGGGGATTATATATGGTTTCTCCTCCCCCTGCTCTCTCTCGCTTCCGGCCTCCATGATGTGAGGAGCTCAGCCCCCATGTGCTCATCCTATCTCCTGAGATCTGCGGTCCCTGGCCTCACATGGACTGAACCTGAGATCCTAAGAAAATAAATCTTCTTTCCTCTAAGTTACGTGGTCAATCTTTTATATTATAGCTGCAAGAATGCTGACCAGAACAGTGGATTATTTTTCATGATGGATTTTAAAAGGTTTTAAAATTGAGCCAGGCATGGTGGCACACGCTTCTAATCCCAATACTTGGGAGGCTGAGACCGGAGGATCCCGGTTCGCGGCCAGCCTCAGCTACTTAGTGAGGCCCTCCGCAACTTAGTGAGACCCTGTTTCAAAATAAAGAACAAAAAATAGGGCTGGGGGTGTAGCTCAGAGGTAGAATGCCCCTGGGTTCAATCCCCGGTACCGCAAAAAAAAAAAATTTGTTAACACTTGGGAGAACTAGACATACTTTCCTCCTTACAAACTGACAAAAAATGACTCTTCAATATCAGAAAAATAGAATCCCAATGCAATAAATTCCACTCCACACAAATATCACAGACTCAACGGAGAGGAAGGCAGTCCAGGGTCACATTTAGGTCAAGCTTAGCCTTCATGATAGCGTGGAAGATAAATTTCTGCTTTTCCGTCAGATCTTCGCTCCATCGGAATTTCATGAAGTAGTCTCTTACAGGCTCCTCACGGCACCTCCCATTCTTGGATGTCACTCAATTTCCTAAGGATTTTCTTTACCTCTCCCGACACAAGTCCTCACGGTCTCCCTGGACGGGGATCCCGCTGCTCCTGCAGATCCAGTATCCACTGCGCCCACATCAGCAGCGTCCTTACCAGGTCTGGAGGTTAATAAAAACTAGCAAACACTCTAACAAACATTTCATTCTAAACAGCCTCTCTCTGACTCTGTCCTCGCCATCGTGAGGAAAGACGAGAAGAGAGGTTTTCCGGGTCTCTATTGAGGTGCGATACACCGCACAAACTCAAAACCCTTAGGAAATGTCAACAGAAACACATTTTAAGTTGACAACCTTGCGAATGCCGGTTTCCATCCCGGTCCACAGATGACCTGGGTGGACGCAGAATTCAGAGAAAGGATGGGTGACAGACAGCGGAGGCTAAGGTGAGAGACAGAAACTCAGCTAAAATACTGGAAAAGGAGCCAGTTGCCCTCGCTAGTCCAACCTGGATGGAACAGGCCAGCAAAAGGTATGCACTTGAGTAATATTTTAGAAGAATATCAATGTTTCAACTCATCTTTTCTTTTTTTTTTTTTTACAACATATGGGCCTCGTGCCACCTGCATCAGACATCCGGAGACTGAGGAAGACGAACACATCAAATTCAACTTACATGAGAACTTGAATTACTCAGAGAGGGGAAACCGTTAACCACCCGATGGCTTTGATGAGCAATTCTCATTGAGTAGGTGTCGGGGGAGACGGACCCAGAGTCCTAACACTGGGGCCACCCAGGAATCTCACCTACGCACCCACAACCCATCCGAGAGCGGCGTCCACACATGCGGAGCCCGCACACAAGACCTGCTCCATAAACGAGGACTTGGAAGGAGAGAATGTACGAGAAGACAGACGCCTGATCTATGTGAGGACAGAAATATCTTTCCAGAACCACATACTTTTCTCAGCCTTACTAACCCTGTGTGTTTGTGTGTTTTTAAATATTTATACTATTCTAACAGTGAAATATGGTATCATATTTATAAAAGCTTACTTATTGGTTTTGAGGGCTGACTGAAAACCAAATTGCGGGCTACATAAATTGGAAATAAACATGAAGCCGCTCTGAGAAACCAATGTGCAATGTTTGTCAACATTTTCTTAATACCGTGTTTTAAAGTCATCCTGCATCCAGAGACCCCGAGCAGAACCCAAAGATGACAACACACATGGCAATCGAGGGATGTTGTTCCCATGCCACGTGCTACCTACCCATCCTACTTATTTCCATTTTTTTACTTCGTAATAGATCCTCAGAGTTACAATTACACTTTTCCTTTTTAAATGCTAGGATCACAAATTTCCAGATGTTAACTCTAGGTATTATGCTATAAAATAAATCTCTGGGACTTATTCATCATAGAACACCATACTCTGTGACTAATCCCTCCTCATTTTCCCCCTCTTCCTTTTTTTTTTAAGAAATTTTCCAGCATCTCATACAATTCTGGAAACAGTGAGAATTCACTAATGTGAACAGGGTATGTTTCTTGCGTCTGGTCATAGAAAGAGTACGTAGGTATCCGGTGAACTGGAGAAGCAGATAGAGCTACTGCGTGTGAGTGTGGACAAATCTTTTACCCATGTCAGGGCTTAGTTTACCATCTGTAAATCTAAACATCGTTCCTAATTCAAATACATCATCATCACCAGTACATTATGAAGACTTTTTGGCAAAAGATTTGTAGAGATAAAGGAAACCATGCTGCAAGGAGATTATGCATTTTTAAATTGCTTAAACCTTAGTTCTGGGCACCCCGCCACTCGATCTCACTTGTTTTAAAACTTTGCTTTAATTCTCCGCCAACAGAAACTTAGGAACCCTACAGAAGTCGCAAAGTGTGTTCTTATACTAAGGAATCAGATGAATGCATTCTCTCTCAAAATGTTCATTCACAACTGAGAAGATAAGGTGCATACAATATCTTTGATTTTGTGACTTATTTTATATACTTGAACTGAATTTTATAAATTAAAATGCATCCTAATACCTTGGAAAGTTTAGACGTAGCTACATGTATGTCTAAATAGCAGTGGTTGTATGCATGTGTGTGTGTGTGTGTGTGTGTGTGTGTGTGTGCTTGGACCATTCACTATTTGACAGGCCCAGTGTCTTAACACTTGGCCCATCTGATTTAATTTAATCCTCACAGCAACTTCAACGTCACCGTCCTAAACAGAAGGAAACAGACTCACAAAGGTAGCTATACAAAGTTCTTTAAGGTCACTGAGTTAGTAAAACGATCACCAGTCTTTCATCTCCAGTCTTATACGTCATGGAGAGATTCCTCATCCTCTTAAACGATGAGGACTCCCCCCGCCAGGAACCCACGAGGCAGAACAGCATTCACGACACCTGTGTGTAACAGCACCCTGTAAATCGCCATCAGAGGACCTGGGAGCACGCCACCAGGTACTTGGCAGTTTCCAAGGCTTCTCAAACGATGCGAGATGTTGCCACCGACAGTCTGCGTGACACACGAGCGTGCACAGAGGAGATACAGAGTGATGTGGGGCACGGGGGGGAGGGGGTATTAGTGGAAATCTAGGAATCTAAAAATCATTATTAATTTTCTTTGATTTTATTAAGTAATTCATCCCACGTAAATGCTTAACCATCTAGAAAACAAATTTCTTAAACTAGTAGCTTTTTTTTTTAAGTTTCCATATTTGAAGTAATTTTCTCATGCTTGGATTTCTGACCCTTGAATCCGGACTTCATGCTAAAGACTAATTGCTCTATTCATCTTCCAGAGCCTTCCATAACTGCCTTCACCGGACGTGTTTAACTGATGCGTCGGCAAAACAATTTCAACTTCTTCATAAACGTTACATAAGTATTTGACACCTGGGAAAAAAATTCTTTTTTTTTTTTTTTTTTACTGAGGATTGAACCCAGGGGTGTTCTACCTCTGAGCTACACCTCCAGCCCTATTTTATTTTTTTATTTTGAAACAGGGTCTAAGTTGCTGACGTCCTTGCTAAATTGGCGAGGTTGGCCTCAAACCTGTGATCCTCCTGTCTCAGCCTCCCATATACTGGAATTATAGGTGTGCAACACCACATCTGGCTCAAATTCTTGGTAATACCAAGGAACTGTTTCAAAAATTTCAAAATGAAACTTTTGCTTTTGATTTTTGGTACTGGGGCTCGAACCCAGGGGCATTCTACCTGTGAGCTACACCCCTAGCCCTATTTTACTTTAATTTTTTGTTTTGAAACAGGATCTCACTAAGTTGCTGAGGGCCTCGCTAAATTGCTGAGGCTGGCCTCCAACCTGCAATCCTCCTGTCTCAGCCTCCCAAGTCCTGGCATTATACATCTGGCTAGCAATAGTGTTTCATGGCTGAAACAATTAAGAGTTTGCAAACTTTTTTTTATTACTGCACACTGGGTCTGATCACCTGATTTCCTGGGAAGGGCAGTAAGCCACAGAACTGGAAAAGCAAGCGATGATCACGACTTGGCCACTGACGAGCTGTAGGATTTGAAGCAAGTCCCCGACTCTGCTGTGACAAACATCTTCGATTTCCCAATGACAGCTGTGATGGCATTCTCAATGTGGGCTGCCATGTTGATGACCCAGCTGACAGGCCCCGCACTGCACACAGCCGCACTCTCAGAAGTTACGACAAGAGCAGCGAGACGCATTCCACTCGCCAGGCTAACAGAATTGAAAAATGCTAGTTGCCCTTCCTTGGTGAGCATCCAGGTGAGGTCAAGACTGGAGAAATTCAGTGGTTTATTTAAAAAAAAAAAAGAAAAGAAAGAGGATTCTAAGCACACAATTGATGGAAAGCAATGCGTACTCTACTAGCTTAGAAAATGCCAATCTCAGCTTGACGTTTGTCTCCAACCACATGCAGTGAATGGAATTAGAATAATAGGGTCAATACCGGCTGGTTCAATGCCGATTGATCGCCTTCTCTTCTGCTAGAGGTAGAAGCTTCTGGATGAGAAGCCAGAAGGGCTGTCAATACAGAGCTTCAAACCTTTATAGCTTGCTTGTTGCCCAAGGTCAGATGTTTTCATAAACGTTGAAAGACTGAAACAGTGGGCTACACCACAGCTATTTATGTCTTTTTTTATTTTTTTGCGATACTGGGGATTGAACCCAGGGGAATTCTACCTCCGAGCTACACCCCCAGCCCTATTTTTTTTAATTCTTTATTTTGAAACAGGCTCTCATTAAGTAGCGGAGGCCCTCACTAAGTGACTGAGGCTGGCCGTGAACCTGCGATCCTCCTGTCTCAGCCTCGCAAGTACCGGGATGACAAGCGTGCGCCACCACACCCAGCTATTTATGTCCTTAAAAAGCATGTTTAAGCAGCAGTGCCCCCTCCGAGGAGTCGCTTTCTGGTTCAGTGCACCATCCTCTTCAAATGCTTCCCGCAAATATGTTTACTGGAGAAAGCGACACTAGCAAAGAGTTAAATACCATATGCTACAAGTCATGGAAAACAAGAGTTTAACTACAGTTCACATAAAACTGAGAACGCGAAGGTTATTTTGAAAATGTACACAAATAAATTTTGAAAACATTTGGGGGCATTTTGGAGTTCAAGACTAGAAGCATACAGCAAGACAGAGCAGATGTTGGCATGGGGCTGCTGGGCGGACGGCAGCATCTAGGGGAAAATGGAACGTGGATTTGAAGCTCTAATATGCTTAGAGCAAAATGAGAAACGCAATAATTGAGATGAAAACATCAACGATAGCAAGCACAAAAACAAGTCAACGCGCCACTGGTGTGTGTCAATTCTCTCTCTTACAGACTCTGCACACAGTAGGTGCTCATAAAAGTGTCTGCATTGAGCAATACCCACCTTCTCATTGAACGGGAGCCTGCTATATTAGTGAGGGTCATTTTCGCACTCCACAGGGTCAGCTGGGTGAAAACCGGTCTTGGCTTAGAAAAGCACGTTGCACAGCCTCAGACAGAGATGCTACCAGTACAACGCACACACCCAACGAGTCACGCATCCAAAATGCTCCTCACCGCACAAGGTCCGTCCCCAGACCCCTCAGAAAACGGGAGGCTGCACACTCCACCAGGAAACAGTGTGAGACCAGCATAAAAAATAAAGTGACAAACATAAAAAATAAAGTAACTGAAGCGAAGAGAAAGAAATCGGAAGTCACATCCAGGCATGCTATTTTTTCTGACCTATAGTCTTCAAAGCTAATATTAACAAATAGGCGCGATTATACTCGAAACCGTAATGTAAGGATGCGCCTATTCAACTGTAGTCATTTTCCTCTGAGATCCTAATGGAGAATTCACGCGGTAAAATCGTAAGAAAAGGATGGGAAGGGCCACGGTTCCTGATGTCAACCATGTCTAGAGTCAACGTCATCCACAAGTCCCACTTATAGTACATGCCTAACAAGTCTTGTCATTCCACAAGTAAGATTAACATTTTTTTTCTTTTTTTTTTTTTCCAGTACTGGGGATTGAACCCAGGGGCATTCTACCTCTGAGCTCTACCCCCAGCCCTATTTTTTATTCTTTATTTTGAAACAGGGTCTCATTAAGTTGTGGAGGGCCTCACTGAGTAGCTGAGGCTGGCCGCGAACCCGGATCCTCCGGTCTCAGCCTCCCAAATACTGGGATTACAAGCATGCGCCACCACAGCTGGCATGTTTTTGTTTTTTTAAGAAAATATCATATATTAAATCACTTGATGGCGCTCATTCAACGACTCTTGAAGTGGCCATACAAAAGAAATATTGACAGTCTGAGCACTTGGGTGTACCGGAACTTCACTAATACAGCACAGACACAGTCCCATGTTTTGGAACATTTTTAAAAAGAATATAAAAATGTATAGATTTTACCATATATGTATTAGCTTATAGATTACCATATATGTATTAGCTTTATAGTTTTTACCATATATATATATATATATTAGCTTACTTTCATCTTCTCATCTATACTAAAGAGTTTTATCAAAATTAAAATAATGAACATTTAAACACTGTGCTTTCATTTGTAATGTTTCTCCACAATTTAACAAGCAACAACAGGATCCAAGCACTCAGTATGAGGGACATGGGATGGGTAAGATGGTCCATCACCAAATCCTCGTGGTTCAGGCTTGCTGACAATAGCAGAAGCCGCTCACCCAACCAGGACCCGCCACGTGGCATGCAGAAGCTTTCCTAGGGTGCACCCATTTCCGTTTCAAACAAGATTAAGCAATTCCTGATGAAATGGAATGGCTTGGGAAGATGACAGCATATTCTAGATTCCAACAAGCTCACAATATCCAAAGCTGTAAAAGGGGAGAATAGGAATGGGCCTTCTGAATTCTGGATGTGGATAATCTTCTTTGCTCTTCAGATAGTCTATCCTCTATGAAAATATGTAATTAAAAATATCTGTCTCCCATGAGAAAAATTCATGATTATGAAGCTTATTTTATTGCTACTTCAAAGAAATTATAAAACATTGATGAAATCAAATAAAATCTAAAACCTGAAACAGTGGTATTAATACAATACAGGCCTTTTTTTTTTTTTTGGTGGCGCTATGGATTGAACCCAGGGTCAGTCTACCTCCAAGCTACACCCTCAGCCCTTCTTATTTATTATTTAGAAACTAAACCGGGTCTTGCCAAATTGCTGAGACTGGCTTTGAACCTGCCATCTTCCTGTCTCAGACTCCCAAGTACTGTGATTACAGGTGTGTGCCACCACACACTCATTTTTTCTTTTTAAACACATTCTCGCTAAACTGCTGAGAGTCTAAGTTTCTGAGACTGGTCTCAAACCTGCGATTCTCTTGTCTCGGCCTCCTAAGTACTAGGCATGACCCACCATGCCCAGCTACTTTTACAAGACAGATTTCAAGAAATTTTAAGATCTCACACCCCTAGCCATCAGACAAGCATCTCTGAAGACACAAGAATGAAATACCAAAAGAGAAACCTGCCTACGAAACAGAAAGTCAGACCCCAAGGTCCTACCGCATCTATCTTGTATTCTAGCTCCCAGTAACACTCTTCCATTTTATTCAAGCCTAAAATGTACCCTTCATCTACTAGTCTGAACTTCTAATACTGTCCATACACAATATTCACAGACATGCAATATTTCTACCCTCTCTAGACTGAAAGCAAGCAGAGATCAAGAATCAGCACCTGCCTGGTGTGGCAACCCACGCCTGTCATCTCAGTACTTGGGAGGCTGAGACACAGGAAGATCACAGGTTCAAGGCCAACCTCAGCAATTTAGCGAGCCCTTCAGCAACTTAGCGAGAGCCTGTTTCAAAATAAATAAATAAAAAGAGCTGGGGGTGTAGCTTAGAGGGAAAATGTCCCTGGGATCAACCTCCAGTACCTGAATGAATGAATGAATGAATGAATGAATGAATGAACGAATGAATAGAAAAAGGATGAGCACCAGGAGTTTTCTCTGGTCACATTCTAACACCTAGTAATTCCCAATTCACCCTTTCTCACACTATTTTTGCTGACATCATATAGAAAGTTTTGAATAGCCTGCTGAAGCTCAGCTAGAGGAATTTCTACTGTCTCTAAGCCACATCACCCTGCATCACTTGACCACTCGGTTTTCCTTGAGTTTCCGTGTCATTATGGGGGGCAGCAAGGGAGCCGCCAAGTCTAAGTTAAACATCCACGCAATCTTACAACAGCCTTAAGATCCGAATGAATCTGCCAGGGCTCTAAGCTCTTTGCTGCCCAAACCCCATCAGGATATGAACACACCAATCTGATGTTAATCAATGCAACTGAATCCACACAGCAGTCACCGCCAGGACTCCTAGGGCTCCGCTGAGGGGCAGGGCATCAGTATCCTCCCTCAGGAAGAGGAGAGCCTACCCCCATTCATTCTGCCATTCATACTGAGTTAAAATGGGCACGCCAGCCAGGTGTGGTGGCGCACGCTTGTAATCCCAGTACTTGGGAGGCAGAGACCGGAGGATCAAGGTTCGCGGCCAGTCTCAGCTACTTCGTGAGGCCCTCTGCAACTTTGTGAGACCCGGTTTCAAAATAAAGGTTAAAAAATAGGGCCGGGGGTGTAGCTCGGAGGTAAAACGCCCCTGGGTTCAATCCCTGGTACCACAAAAAAAAAAAAATGGGCACACCAGTCTCATGTTGATTCTCCTTTTGTTTTCAAGAGCAACGCATGAGGGTTCCATGTTTTTCATGACCGCCTTGTCAATGACTGGAGACAGGTGCTTCGGTTCCCATTGGCCTCCTCCGCTGCAGGCGACGGAGTCCCACGGCCTCTGATTTTGACATGATCTCCAGACTTCTGGCAGTCCGCTTTGTCAATGTCCTTCCTAAAATTTTGGTGTCTTAGACAGAACACACTATTCCAATTGTGTGATCCAGCCAGGGCGAAATACGTCAAGGATGCTACTTCCCAAGATGTGGACACTCTGATGGATATTTATACCGCCCCAGGAAGTCTGGAGTGTTTTTTTTTTCTAATTTTCTTTTAAGCAGCTGCCTCTTAAGGTTGCCTCATATTAAGTTAGTAGTCGAGTAAAACCTCCAGATGTTTTTCACAAACTAAAAATTTTCATATTCACTTTGCAGAGCCAGGAATCAGGAACAGAGAAGTCGGGTATGAAGCTGCCCCAGAGAGGAAGAAATGTGTGGGAGAATCCACTATATTTTGTTACAAAATCTCCCCTAGTTGCCATTCTCCTTGCTTAAGATTTCTTCAACAGAAATAAGCATTTTCCTCCGGAGCAATCTTGAATCTTCAAATATGTACTTGGGCATTTTATTATTATGTTGTATTAAATATGTGCGGGTCATAGTTCTAAGGAATTAAAAATATTAATTCATTGAACCTGGATAACAACTCTTCGAAGTAGCTGCTAGGATTATACATATTTCACAAGTGAAGAAACGGCAGCACAGACCATTTAAGTAACTTGGTTTGAATCACACAGAACCCGGACTGAAAACCATGGAGTCCTGCTTCAGAATCGAGACTCGTGATGATGAAATCATGCTGCCTCTCCACCCTAAATCAATGCCTGTTGAAAAGGGCCTGTGCCAGACACTTGGGGAACAAAATAACCCATCATCTCCATTTTTCTATATGTTCATCTTAGTTGCATTAAATAGAAACAGCCCAGAAATAGGTCCTGGATGTTCTGAGCGTGACTTTACATTCTATCCTCAATATGAAGGCCGCCTTTTAGGAACATTACAAGGATCAGAAAATTAATATCTGCAAAGAAATTAACATAATGTCTGACCTAAAAGAAGTACAAGTTCTTTTTAAAAATCAATTTTATAAGTGCATTTATTTATACAAATATGTGTGCTTGTAAATTCATACATATAGGATGTAAAGTTCCTTAGGGCAAGAAAACAATAAAATTTTAATGAAATTGTAATGATATTTTACTTTTTTATTTTATTGTTATTTTTTTGGTACTGGGGATGGAACCAGGCACATTCTACTCTAAACTATACTCCCAGACCTATTTTTTTTTATTTTGAAACAGGGTCTTGCTAAATTGCTGAGGGTCTTGCTAAGTTTCTAAGGCTACCCCTGAACCTGTGATTGTCCTGTCTCTTCTTCCCAAGTACAGGGATTACCGGCACATGCTACCATGCTCAGCTGAGATTTTACTTTAAAAAGTGCACTCTTCACTTTCAAGAGAAGCATGGTACGAGCTGAAGGAGGCAGGACCATCAGAAACACTGGATGATAAAGAAAAAAAAAGCAACAAACTTCTTCAGATCCATCTTCTGGTGGGAAGAACTCAAGTGGCTTTATGCATGTCCCACTTTGTTTGGTGAATAAAGATAAAACTAGTCTGTAAAGCATGTATTACCACCAGGCATGATGGCTCCCCTAAGCCAGTCTCAGAGCAGGCCCGCCTCTGTAAGTGCTGTCTGCATGCATGCTTTCGGCCTCCTGTGTATGTTCCTGCAAATCCAAGATTATCTCCAGACACGTTCGCTAGTCTTCCAAATGAACGACACAATCATCGCATAGACTGTCTTTGCTGAAGACCAAGCACTTCACACCCGCATGCAGCTCGTCACAGGCACTCTCTGTGCATGCTGTCCTTCCTCACGGGGCTCTGAAGCCTGGCTGTTTTGCACAGAGACACAAGGGACGCCAGCACCATGGTAGATAGTGGCCAGGAGGAAATCTCGTTTTATATCTGATAAGGATCCCATGTCTTAGCACAGCTGATCCATGGTTGAGATTCTAGGTTTTGTTTATTATAATCATTGTTAACATTTATTAAAGTTTGAGCTGGGCATTGTGACTCACACTTTTAATCCCAGTACTTGAGAGGCTGAGACAGGAGGATCACAGGTTCAAAGCCAACCTCAGCAACTTAGAGAGACACTGTTTCAAAATCAAAATAATAAAAAGGGCTGGGGGTATAGCTCAAAGGTAGAATGCCCCTGAAGTCAATCTCCAGTACCAAAAAAAAATATTAAAGGTTGTTATTAACTGTTTGGTTTACTCTATAGCAAGGGTAATGGAAACATGCTTATTTTTCTATATTTTTTTCCAGTAAGGACATATTCTGACTTGTAATCCTGGCAGTTCCAATGTAAATTATCAATAAGGCAGGTGTAAAGATTCTTTCACATCACCTACCAAGCACGTTTTTGTTTTGCATGTATAAAAGCACATCACTGCCTAATTCATCTGTCAACTTATGATAATACTTCACAATGACAGGATATTTTTATAAAATAAAATCATGAACAAATGTTCAAGTTCTCTGCCTATCTACCCAGCGATTCATATATGCTCCTCTATGCCTATTTGTATTTATTGAATCATTTTCTTACTGAAATGGCAATTTGTAATCTACAGAAGTAATTAGAAGAGGGAAGGATGAGCCTTGTGTGATGGTGCAGACCTGTAATCCCAGTACTTGGCAGGCTGAGACAGGAGGATCTCAGGTTTGAGGCCAGCCTCAACAACTTAATGAGAGATCCTGTTTTTCAAAATTAAAAAATAAAATAGGACTAGGGGTGTGGCTCAGAGGTAGAATACCCCTGGGTTCAATCCACAGAAACCCCCCAAAGGAAGAGGGAAGGAAGGAGAAAGAGTCAGACAAAGAGGTCTACTTATGTAAATTACACCCCACACAAAAGGGGCAGACCTCTTTGTTTAAGCTTGTCTCTCCCTCCATTAATCACAATCTTTTCCTTTCCTAACAACTAAAAATTGACCAGTTTGTTTAATAGCCATTCTGTTATACAGAAAGAACAGGATGACTACAAAGGATGAAGAATTTCAGACAAGAAATTATGTATCCTTTCAAAATAGTACTTTGGTCATTCCTAGTTTTCCTTAACACAGTATTTATGATGATGCTAAAAAAAAATTGCAAACACGAGCTGGTATGGTGGTGCACGCTTGTGATCCCAGTACTTGGGAGGCTGAGACAGGAGGATCGCAGGTCTGCGGCCAGCCTCAGCTACTTAGTGAGGCCCTCTGCAACTTAGTGAGACCTTGTTTCCAAATAAAGAATAAATATAGGGCTGGGGGTGTAGCTCGGAGGTAGAATACCCCTGGGTTCAATCCCCAGTACCGCAAAAAAAAAAAAAAATGCAGACACACAGCACTTTCCTCTCCCCTTTGCATGGCCTCTCCCCAGCTCCCGCTGGGCTGAAAGACACAGCTACTGCTTCATCTTTAAGCTAAATGCAATTATCCACTCACGCCAGAGTCTTTCTCACTCAGCTGTGAGTCTAGGTAGGTACTGTCTGCCCTTCCCACATTTCTAGCACCCAAAGCAATACAAAGCCCCTGTCTAGACCCTTCCCTGCCCGCCCTGGGCTTACCATGGGATGGGCTTGGACATCAGCGCCTAGCTCCACAGCCAGCTGGCCCCTCATGCCACCGGAATGAAACTTCAGGAGTTGGGACGGCCACGCAGGTGGCACGGGGACGCCCAGAGCAGGGCATATCACAGATCAGACACTCCCAGCGCTAAAGCCTTACGCAGGAGAGTCCAGTGAACCTTGATAACTATTTCTGAACCAGAATTAATGATTCTGAAACTCTGCGTTGGAAGGAACACCTCTGTTTGTCCAGGTGCAGGCAGCTGTTTTTTTCTCTGCCCCAGGAAAACAAGTCCCAGGCATCATGAGAAGTGTGATCTTAAAAAGAACACTCACGTTGGAGCCGGACAGGCAGCGTGAAAGAGTTCAGGAGAAAAGTCTCAAGGGAAAATCCCAAGACCAGGGCGGGCGTGTGCACTGCATCTACCAGGGAGGGACGTCAAAGGACAGGGAGACCTGGGGGGGGGCTGACTTTCTAACAGATACAGCTAATTGCCATTGTTTTTTGTAACTTTCATGCCTACAAAGATACAAGAATCTATAGGGATCTATTTTAGTTTAGTTTGGTTTGTTTTGTTCTAACAGTTCTTTATTTTTTAATGTGCTTTTATTGGTGCATTATAGTCTCACGTCATTTTAAATCTGTATCTATTTCCTCTGTATACTTTATAAATACGTTTATTTGCTCAAGTTTTATAAATGTGTAAATGTATTTTGGTAAGCGAAAGGCCATATTGCTTAATGGCATTATAATAAAACCAAAAATAATTAAAGCCAACCTAGGCCTCATTGGCTACAGATTCTAGCAATTTCTAGTAGTCTGAGTCTAATAGCAAGACCCTGAAAGTAGTGTAACAAAATTATTATACCAATTTAAAGGCATCAATATTATAAAATTATGTTCTCTAAAAACATATATAAATATGTTATATTTTGACATTACATCTGAAAGAATAATCATTACAAGCTGGGCATGGTGGCACACCCTTGTAATCCCAGTACTTGTGAGGCTGAGACAGGAGGATCGCAGGTTTGCAGCCAGCCTCAGCAACATCGTAAGGCCCTCCACAACTTAGTGAGACCCTGTTTCCAAATAAAAGAATAAAATAGGGCTGGGGGATGTAGCTCAGAGGTAGAAATGCCCCTGGGTTCTATCCCCAGTACCACAAAAAATAAAAAGTAAATAATCATTATGTTTTTAAGAAATAACTCCAAGGCAAAAGATAAATTTGCTATACTATCAGTAAAACTTCCTAACTCAGGTGGGAAAGGGTAATACAGTTATAATTCAGTCTGAGCCAAATCATCCTAGAAAGGCTATTCTCAGAGCTTGGATTTTTCCAAATATTTGCTCACTCTACTTTATGTTGTATCCAGTCTATGTTTCCAAGACTTCAAAGGCCAACTACTCTAAGTCGAGAAACCTGCACAGGCTCAGGAACACAGGGCCCAAGACCAGGCCTGGCTGAAAACCCCTCCCACTTCCTGCTCACAGCAAAGGTTAGAAACAGATTCTGTCCCCTGCACAAAAGTCAGCATGTCTCTGTCTCTCCCCCCCTTTTTTATTACCAATAAAACTCTGAGTAGCACACATAGCTACAAGTGTTTTACACTATTTGCTCATTTTATACCAGAGTAATAAACCCTAAAGACAGATGGCAGTATAATTGTTAAATTCTACAGATCAACTTGACTGCCATTAAAGCAACAAACCTCCAGGCCAATAGAATAGCCTCACAGCCTTGGGTTATCTGATGTGAACACAGATTTAACTCTGATAAAGACATGTATAAAATCATTAACCAATTCGATCGTCGACGTTAGAGCTACTGTTTGCCCAAAGTGGCTCGTGAAGATCAAAAAGTTAAGATTATATTCCCACAAAGGCAAATAAATGAAAAATCAACTTTTGGGGGAAAAACACTAGAAAAGCATACAACATATGCCTAAAAAGCAGCACCATAATATTTTAGGGTGGCTCATTTGACACCTCTAACAATTTCTGGAACTCACAGAACACACACATCTATCTATCTAATGCAGCTCTTCTATTTAATTTATCAGCACTGTTGTGGTTTTACCATTTCAATGTCCTCTACTTTACCCTCACAAAACTGTATCTGGGCTTGTTTCCAACACCTCCGATGAGCAGAAAGAAAGATCTGTGTCCTTAGTGCTTGCTCTGCCACTTGTGACAATACTAACAGTCATGTCTCTGCCCTTCCCCTATTCCAATCAAAGTACAGTCCCAACGCCTGACGGATTTAAGACATCTGAATAAAGGGCAGGACATTCAGCCTTTTATTGCCCAATAACTTATCTGGAATCTGATGACAAAGTGGAACGGCTCTCCCTTAACCCAGCCCTGTCCAGAAGCCTGCATTTCTAGAGACGAATCTGGTGCACATCCGGGGGGACTTTCCTCAGCTCAGGAACTCTGCTTCAAAAGAAACAGTAGGAAGTAAAGTTCTTGTTTCTCTCTGCGAGGCTCCCGAGGCTCCCGGAAAAGCAGGTAGCCACGTCCTCACCTGGAGCCCCCTGGCTCTGGGGATCCTCCCAGAACTTCCTGGAAAGGATAGAAATTCCACAGTGGAGGTCAAAGTTCCTGCCCTGGCTTTATTCTTGTTCAAGATCCCTGCTGCATGGAGTTGCTAGTTGTGTTTCCTTTTTCTTGGATGCCAGCCTAGTCCAGGGCTGCCTCTGCTGCACATCATGACAACCTCAGACCATTCCCACACAGGTGACATACTGCAAAACTTGGAAGGAAGGATTTACCAATTAATGAGACTTGACTCGGAAGGACAGAGGATGGAGAACTGGGGCATTTATAGATAGGAGTCACGCTGCCGTCTCCTGTCAGCCCCTGGTTCCCTGTGTTCTCTCTTCCCCTCCTCTTCTTCGAGCACATTCCAAAGCAGAGAAGAGTTCTCTCTTCTCTGAGGCCTCAGCTCCATGATACTCAAGAAGAATGAGTAGCGCTGGGCGTGGTGGCGCACGCTTGTAATCCCAGTACTTGGGAGGCGGAGACTGGAGGATCCGGGTTCGCGGCCAGCCTCAGCTACTTAGTGAGGCCCTCCGCAACTTAGTGAGACCCGGTTTCAAAATAAAGAATAAAAAATAGGGCCGGGGTGTAGCTCAGAGGTGGAAGCCGCTGGGTTCAATCCCCAGTACCACAAAAAAAAAGAAGAAGAATGAGTAGGGAAAGACAGTCTTTGCATCCTGTTGCCAATAGCTAAATATTTCTCTGTACTTTTTCTAAGAAAAATTTTGGTGAGAGTTGGTAAGTCAGTAAATTAGTCTCCACCTGATAAACATGAGCTATATGAAGCAACATACCTTGACTTTACTTTTTGTTGAAACTGACATTTTGAGATGCCTTCTTGTTATTAGAAAACAAAGTTTTGTCTGATATAAGGGATAGCAAAGTTACCTTCAGTGTCTAGCTTTCCCCGTCTCTATAGCAAGCTCAAAGGAGCTATCACGGAGCACTTTAAAAACCACTGTTCTAGGATTTTTTTTTTTTTTTTTTTTTTGCGGTACCGGGGATTGAACCCAGGGGCGTTCTACCTCTGTGCTACACCCCTGGCCCTATTTTTTAATGCTTTTATTTTGAAACTGGGTCTCACCAAGTTGCGGAGGGCCTCACTAAGTAGAGAGAGAGAGAGAGAGAGAGAGAGAGAAAGAGAAACAGGGAGAGAGAGAGACAGAGAGAGAGAGAGTGAGCGAGCTGAGGCTAGCCGTGAACCCGGATCCTCCGGTATCCGCCTCCCAAAGTACTGGTATTACAAGCGTGCGCCACCACGCCCGGCTCTAGGATTTTTAAGACATTTTCTTCCAATTCTAACAATTAGCTTGTAAGCCATTATTTTAATGAACAAATTACACCATTTCTTTAAACTATAACCCCGCATGTAGGAATGTATCCGGAATAAATAATCAGAAATGCAAACAAGAATTTATAAAAATATTCACTTCAATATTACTTATAACGACAAAACCTGGAGACAACTGATGAGCCCGGAAAGAGGAAAATACTCACGTAAGATACGACACGATCAGCCGGGCGTGGTGGCGCACACTTGTAATCCCAGTACTTTGGGAGGCGGAGACCGGAGGATCCGGGTTCGCGGCCAGCCTCAGCTCTCTCTCTCTCTCTCTCTCTCTCTCTCTCTCTCTCTCTACTTAGTGAGGCCCTCCACAACTTCGTGAGACCTGGTTTCAAAATAAAGTATAAAAAATAGGGCCGGGGGTGTAGCACGGAGGTAGAACGCCCCTGGGTTCAATCCCCGGTACCGCAAAAAAAAAAAAAATTAAAAAAAAAAAAAGATACGACACGATCATACATAGTCTGTTAAGAAGTACAAAAAGTATGTCTAGGAGCTTTCCATGTTGTAGAAAATGGTGTAAAAATACCAATAATTTACAAATAAAAGTACTAATCAATATGTAAAGCTATCCTAATATTATTAAACATTATTTTTATTTATTTTCTACTGTTACTTCAGAAAGGAGTTTAGCTAACAATCTTTTAAAAATGTAACTACATTACATACAGCTTAAATGAGAAGGATGAGAAAATGTATCCCCAGAAAAGCAAAGCAAGTCTAAGCTGCAGCTGGGATAGGTTAGTTCAGAAAAGTCCAAACCCGGGCGTGGTGGAACAGGCTTGGAATCCCAGTACTTGGGAGGCTGAGGCAGGAGGATCACAGGTTCGCGGCCAGCCTCAGCTACTTAGTGAGGCCCTCTGCAACTTAGTGAGACCCTGTTTCAAAATAAAGAATAAAAAATAGGGCTGGGGTGTAGCTGGGAGGTACAATGCCCCTGGGTTCAATCCCCAGTACTCCAAAAAAAATAAAGAAAAAAGAATCTATTGCGTGGCAGGCAGGCTTTGGGCTGGGCAGCTCGCAGGCAGTAGTTTACTGACGCCTCCCAACATATCTAAGATTGGTGTTGTTCTTATCCCAAGCTTCTGGAGGGAGAAATTAAACAGTTTAAATAACTTGACATAAGATCGATGACTAGTGAGAGGCAGATATGAGGATCATAAGCCAACTCCCCCCTCATCTGAAAGTCTGTCGTCAGGGATACTGTCAGGGAGGCTGTGGGTACCTGTTTTGAGCATCCTAGATTCTTTATGTAGGAAAAGAAGAACTCAATGAAAAGAAGGAAGGCTTTAGGAGTCAGAGAGCCCCCAATTCAAATCCAGATTCTCCCCCTGTTAGCGTTCTAGCATCGCAAAGATGCTAATGCATGATTAAATAAATAATAACTGATATCATCGTAGAAAACACTTCCATGCAAAGCACATACATACTTTATGCTAACTCATTTAATCTTTATAACAAAACTCAGAAACAATATAGGTAGCTTGCCTAGAACATATAAGAGGCATTCTACAAATATCATTTTTTATTGCTCTACGTTTTTTCATATCAAATATGCTTTACAAGTCTTAATTAATGTCCCTCTGTATAACCCTTGTGGGGTATATGTGTACTTTCTGACTTTTACTAGGACAATCACAATGTTTTCATTGCCCAAATGAGCCACTGAGCCACAGCACCATTCAGAAGCAGTTCTGGCTGGAAGTGGGTAGTTGAATTCATTCACTGCGTGTCTCTTCAAAGTTTGAAAGGACCTTTTCCAAAAAAAAAAAATTAGTCTATGTTTTTAGGACATCCACAATAATTTTCAATTATGAACTGCTACTAAAGAAAATCAATAATAAGGGTAGGTTTTTACCTATCAAGAAAATAGGTGCTACCATAATTTTGTAAAACATTCTTAACTAGGTGATCTGAAGATATAATTTGTGGTTTACTAATCTGTTTCCAAATAAAGCAACGTTGAAGATTCAAAGTAATATGGGGAAGGAATACAACCCCCAAAGAATGGTTTGTGCATATATGAATGTATCAGTATGAGTCTCGCTATCACGTGCAATCACAATGTACCAATACAAAAATTATTAAAAATAATGTAAAATTTCAAAAGTGATTCAGGAGAGGAAAAGTATAAACTACCTTGAGCCGATCATGTCACACGGTATAGATACATGCACCGAATTAGGACACTGTAGCCCAGAAATTTCCACAAGTAATTTTTTTAAAAAATTGCCTAACAAAATGACTATGTTGTTATTCTCCTAACACACACAAAATTTGCACCATTCTTAAGATAACCGTCTCCCTCAGACTGTATACTTTTAATGTCCTATGTACAAATGGAACTCTGCCCCATGCTTTCTATACTAAGCAGAAGTATGTAACTCATGGGGGAAACTGGGAAATGGTCCATGAGGTTCTCTGCACTACCTTCACAATCTTCTGTAAACTGATAATATTTCCAAAAACGATTTTTTCTAATTGTGAAAAAATAAAAAATTTGAAGTAGCCAGGCGTGGTGGCGCATGCTTGTAATCCCAGTACTTGGGAGGCTGAAACAGGAGGATCACAGGTTCACAGCCAGCCTCAGCTACTTAGTGAGGCCCTCCGTAATGTAGTGAGACCCTGTTTCAAAATAAAGAATAAAAAATAGGGCTGGGGGTGTAGCTCGGAGGTAGAATGCCCCCTGGGTTCAATCCCCAGTACCGCAAAAAAAAATTTTTTTTGAAGTAAAACAGAAAAACAAAATATCACTTTAATATCAGAATTAAAATGACCTTTGTTTTTCTATAAGAGTACTTTTGTGTACTAGAGTTTATTTTTTGAAAAAATAAACTGGTTCTAAAAATTAAGGAATGCCACAGAAATAACTCTGCTAAGTCATTACTTAGCAGTATCAAGTACAGGCAGTAAGGTTAAATTCGATGTATGTGCTCACAGAGTATCAACGGCTATGAATTTTAGTTGCAGGAACAAAGTATGTCACCATTTATACGCCTTATACAAATTCTGGTTAAAGTTTCCAACTATCGTTTGCAAAATGTATATTTTTGCTTCTAATAAAAATAACCAATTTTATTTAGGATAAATTTATAAGGAAAAAAATCACAAAACCTCACCTTATGTACTTGGACCATAAAACTCTAAGAGAGTATTCATATGATTTAAATAACTTTACTACTACACCCTGAAGTAGGGTTCCTTCTAAGTTAAAAGTGACCAAGGATATCCCATAGTCATAGATTCATGCTTATATATATTATATACATAATATATATATATATAGTTCCTGAGCTATTAACAATTTCACATAATATAAATGCAAGCAATCAGATAAGGTGTCTTTTATAATTTCTTGAGGATTTTAAGATGTGATGAGGGCATTCAGAAAAAGCCTAAAAAACACAAAACTGAAGTATACATCAATAAAAACATAAGCTGTTTTATATGGTATGTGTGAAGGACTCCTAAATTTGGAGTTCTTTAAAGTGCCTGTAACTTTAGAAAATGTTATTCATTCTACTATTCCTGGTGCATGGTGGCTGCTTAATCATGTTTCTTGAATGTTTAATTCTGGTCTTATTTTAAATGGTGACTATTTAGTATCTCTATCCCTCTCTCTCTCTTCATCACACACACACACACACACACACACACACACACACACACACACTGTATCCACTTATGTCTTAAATCTATGAATTTAAATCTATGTCTTCAATGCACTCATTTATTATTTCCCTTATTGATTAAAACATTATTTCTTCTTCCCTGAACCTTTCCAATGTTCCACCAGCTCTTGTGAACCACAGGACAATAAAGACAGCTCACAGGGAAGCAACTCGATTTAGTTGTCAATTATCCTACATAGAAAACCAAACCTTAAAGGTCGCTTAATATAATTCAGAGAACTCACTATCAGACGCTTAAATCCTGGTGTTTCGGTCCACAAGTGAGCGTTTTCATGTCTCAAGTCACTTACCCTAGGTCGCCATGTGACTCCATGGACATCCACCAGCCGGGAGATGTTGTAGCTGAGCATGACTTGGAATTAGTAACACTGTTTTGGTATTTCTAAATGAAACAGTGCTGGGTCCCATCATGTGTTCATTTCTACCTCAACAACTCCTTTGGGTCAGAGCTCCAAAGGGCAAGTAGTTATCTCCTCATTTTATACAGTAGGAGGTTAAAATTCATAGAAATTGATATCGCATCCAGACACACAAGCTTGTCTATGTCGGCGTTTAGACCGAATCCCATTGCTATCTAATACTGAAGCTCAACGACTCCTTTGGGTCAGAGCTCCAAAGGGCAGGTAGTTATCTCTTCATTTTATACAGTAGGAGGTTAAAATTCATAGAAATTGATATCACATCCAGAGACTCAAGCTTGTCTATGTCCGCGTTTAGACCGAATCTCATTGCTGTCTAATACTGAAGCTCACACTGCCTCTGTCTCTGTCCCCAACTCGAATGTCCCGTGAGCTCCATTCACACTGAATCTGCAGAACCTAAGAGTAATGCTACTGAGCATGCTACTAAGGAATTTGGGAGTCAGTAATAGGAACCTTTGGAAGGTTTATTCAAAGTAAATCGAATACTCCATGGCAAAATGGCCACCTTGTATGGGAGGAAGATGAGCCTCACCACACCTATGGAGGGCCTGATGGACTGTAGATTGGCTGTCACTACGGTTCAGACATGTGTTTTATCTGTCAAACTTGGGCTCCGTGCCACGTGAGCGCCAAAAGAGGGGCGTGGGAAAGCCTGTGGGTTGGGGTAAGGGTTAGGGAAACAGCTGCTGTGGGCATGATACAAAAGGAAGGAAAAAATAGAAAGAGGAGGCAGCAATAAATAGAACCTATCTCGATGTTCTGTGGTTAATAAAGTCTTTCAAGAAAAGATATGTTGGAGGGTTTTAAAAAATGCACCATTAACCTTATTGGCAATCCTATAAGGTTCTGTCTTAGGATCAAAAAGTCTTGAGTATTTTATAAATAGAATTTTATTGTATTAGACTTATAAACAGAGTTGTATTATATAGACATACTTAAGTATAATAATAGTTTCTATTTATTTGTTAGACTAAAAAAAAACCCAACCTTTTGCTCTTAAAAATATCAATAGCTGCCCTAATTTTAAGCCATGAGAAAAGATTACTACTAGAAAGAAAGTAGCTCAACATAGTCGTGTTTCTACATGCAAATATTTGGACTTGGTCCAGAAGAAAAAAGACAAATGAATGAGTTTCTTTTTAAAAAAATTTATAGTCTCAAAAATCTGTTGTAAAAAGGAACTTTAGATAATTGAGGAGAGTGGCCAGTAGAATAGTGGAAAGAGATATATAGGGATATAATAGGGAGGCGGGGAGGAGAGGGGAGGGCAGCGGAGCGGGTGGGGCCTGAAGAGAACCACACCAAGACCTGTGTGCAAGTCCCTCTGTAGGACTTTGAACCTCACTATGATGTATAATTACAATGCAGCAACAAAAGTATTTGAAAACATCAGATTCATTCAGCAAATACTATCTCTCTTTTTGCCAGGTACTGGTTTTTGTTTTTTGTTTGTTTTTTGGGGGGCACTGGGGATTGAACCCAGGGGCATTCTACCTCCAAGCTACACCCCCGGCCCTATTTTTTATCGTTTATTTTGAAACAGGGTCTCACTAAATTGCAGAGGGCCTCACTAAGTAGCTGAGGCTGGCCACAAACCTGTGATCCTCCTGTGCCGGCCTCCCAAGTACTGGGATTACAAGCGTGCGCCACCACGCCCGGCTCAGGTACTGTTTTTCATACTTGAACACACCTGATTACTCTAGAGATATCTTAAAATTTCCCATCAAAGAGTGTTAAACATAAACATTGGGAAAAAATTATACCCTCACAATTTGCAATTCAAGGCAGAGAAAATACCAATAAAAAGCTGAACTGGATTTTGAAAGCCTGCAGTAGAAAGGTAAACCTTGGAGACTTTCTAAGCCATGACTTAGAGAAAAATCGCCTGGCAGGACAGACCCTGACTTCGCTCCCCTTTATTCTGACTCTATTAGATGGGCTGATGTACCAGGTTTCCTCCTGCCATGTGATTTGAAATCTAATCTGCCCTGAAGGCACCTCTATTTTCGTGTTCAATATTTGGGTTCTCAAAAACACTTCTTTTTTTACAAACTCCCAAGACATTTTGTCTTATTTCTCTGGCCTGACTGGCCATCTATGAGAGAATGATTTAAAAATAAATACCTCATAGGCCTAAAATAATAACATCTATACATATAAAAATATATGCAATATATTGAAATCCATGCTTATATCAATGTGTGTGCACATATACATATAGATGTGTAAAATTACAGTGCATAATTCCTCAGTGCCCATCTCCTCAGAATTTGCCCTCTTGCCAGTTTTCCTTATTTCAGGAATGATAGTCCATTCTTTTCCATCATCTCCACCCAGAGAAGTATTCAAGGCAGAAATCTGAAAGTGCTTTTTTCTTCTAGCTCTCTGTCACCAGTTAAAATCTTGTGGAATTTACAGACCACAATTCTTTTGATGTTGTTGTTTTGGTGGTGGTGGTGGTGGTGGTAATACTGGGCATTGAACCCAGGAGCATTCTACCTCCCAGCTACACCCCCAGCCCTTTTCATTTTGGGGGGGTTGAAACAGGGTCTTGCTAGGTTGCTGAGTGTTTTGCTAGGTTGCTGAGGCTGTTCTTGAACCTGTGATCCTTCTGTCTCAGCCTCCCAAGTACTGGGATGACAGACTTGTGCCACCACACCCAGCACCACAATTCTTTTTAATATACTGAAACCACTATGCTGGGCATGGTGGCGCTGTAATCCCTGTACTTGGGAGACTGAGACAGGAGGATTTCAAGTTCGTGGCCAGCCTCAGCTACTTAGTGAGGCCCTCCACAACTTAGTGAGACCCTGTTTCCAAATAAAGAATAAAAAATAGGGCTGGGGGTATGCCTTGGAGGGGTTCAATCCCCGGTACTGCAAAAAAAAAAAAAACCCTCTAAAATCTTTCTATTTTTCCCTCTCCCCAACTGTCGCCCAGGTGAAAGACACTGTCCTCTGCCATCCAGGCTGCTAGTCTACCCACACTGAATGATTAAACCATTATTTACTCTTCCTTGAACACTTAAAATCTATGAAACAGCTCTTAGGAACTACAGGACAAGAAAGAAGACCCACAATTATGTGTGAATATCGGTACGTAAATATCCCCTCGTCCTCCTCTAATTCATTCTCCATATGCAAGTGAACAGACACTTTGACACACAAAGGGACCCGTGACAGTCCCCTGCCTGCCCTGAAGCCACTTCCTCCAGGGGCTGTGTCCCAGACCTTAACAAAGGGAAGCAGGCCTGCCTCCCTCACCCCACCTCACGTCCCTGTTCACTCACGTCACTCTGTCTCCATGCCCTCCGCTCCACCATGCTGGCCTGCAGTCCCCCAACTCCATAGCAGGCCCCTCTTACCCAAGTCCTCATGGTGGTGACTTTGGAGAACCCTCCAGTCCTTCTTGAAGGTGTTCACTGTCCCCATAGAAAAGCAAAATTCCCTTGCTGTTCAGTATTTTATATCCCTTTAGCCATCTTCATGTGCTTGCAATTGATTAATATATTCCGACTAAACTATAAAACCCACAGGGGCAGGTTAGGGTCCTCTGCTGATCGTTTTATTCCGAGCACAGGAAGTAGCTGGTGTTTCAAGGCATCAGTATTCACTGAACTGTACAGTATCTGCTCTGACTCCATGTGTGATAGGAGCTAATACCTGTGCAGGTGTTACACACGCACACCCTTACTGGTATTCAAGTATGTCATAAATGTTATGGTTAGCATGATGTTCTTCAGTGTTAACAGAGAGGAAGAAAATCAAGGCCCAGTTGAAGAATCCTGTCCACCTGAGCAGGTAGAAGACAAAGTCTTAAAAATAACCCTACCGTGAGACCCGGTTTCAAAATAAAGTATAAAAAAAAAATAGGGCCGGGGGTGTAGCTCGGAGGTAGAACACCCCTGGGTTCAATCCCTGGAACCGCGAAAAAAATAAAATAAAATAAAATAACCCTTCCCACTCGACAATGGTCTTGAGTTTAAGGTCATTCAGAACCGGAGGATGAGAGTTAAGAAAGAGAGAGTAGCTCAAAAGAAATAAAAAATGAAGCCAGGTGTGGTGGCACATGCTTGTAATCCCAGTACTTGGGAGGCTGAGACAGGGGGACCGCAGGTTCGTGGCCAGCCTCAGCAATTTAGTGAGGCCCTCTGCAACTTAGTGAGACCCTGTTTCAAAATAACAAAATGGGGCTGAGGGTATAGCTCGGAGGTAGACTGCCCCTGGGTTCCATCTCCAGTACCCCCCCAAAAACAACAAAAAACAAAAGGGCTAAACAATATTCTTTATACTTACTCCATATGCTATCTAGGTAGGAGGTCTAGCATTTCAAATGCTGTAACAACAATCTGTTTCCTGTTGCCGATATTACAAATTCCGGTAGTGTTTATTTTTCCCTTTCTTGGAAATGTGTCTAATAGATTCATCCAGTACTTCTAAAGTTGGGATGATACTAGGCTAAGTCAAGAAAGTTGCCTGTGTGCTTCTCAGGAGGAAAAAAAGAACACTAATCATTTAAGTGTTTTCAAACTTAAAAGCACTTTCAAGTAAATTAAGGGTGAGAAGTTTAGAAACAATAGCACAACTGTAACCCCAGTACTTGGGAGGCCGAGACAGGAGCATCACAGGCTCCAGGCCAGTACCAAGTAACTTAGCCAGCCCTGTTTCAAAAGAAAAGCGAAAAGGGCTAGGGTGAAGCTCAGAGGTAGAAGGCCTTGGGAGGGAGCGAAGGAAGGAAGGAAGTTGTGTCATGAACACTTTGAGTATGTCTATAATTATTCTACCATGGTACAATTAATATAAAATGCTACTAATAATTAGTCTCTACTTAATGTATATTTTCGCACTGTGCTTGTTAATGTGGAGGTATAAGAAACAGGCATAAAGTTTTTGAGAACTGGCATCCACTTAGGAAAAGTATTAACCAGTATAACACAATCGATGGTCAGTATTCAAGAGCGAAAGTGAGCTATAAATAGGGCTGTGGCAATCCTGATGTTTTAATGAAAGGGGACCAGGCGACACACATGGTATTTGGAGAGGTCATGAGAAGTTGATGTTTTCATCCTAGCAGGATTGAAGGCAAGAAGAAAAAGAAACAAGTAATAACAAGAAGAAAAATAGATGACTAATTGAACTCGGCTATTACTGATGGCACATAACTGTAAGCACATGGTAGTGAGAGAGTTTTATTTTTAAGAGTCTAACTAGATTATGAAGGCCCCAGAAAATAAGTAGAAGAGGCTAGACTAGATGGACATTTTCAGAGGGAAGAAGGTAACAATTTAAGCAAGAAGGGAGTGATCGGGGACCTCTAGGCTAGGCTATGCCGGGAGATCCATCCAGAGAAGTCCTGTGGTCTACAACCAGAAGAAAGTCATTGGATAGAGGACTCCTGCGTGATCCATGAAGGCTGTAAACCAGGAAGACCTGTTAGGACGTTATTTCCGTACGTCAGGTACACAGTAATAAAGGCTATACCCTGTGGTAGTCAACAGGGAGATAAAGATGCAAGAAAAAAGTTGCAGAATAATAGCAACATGGGAGATGTCAAAATTCTGACACAGGCTACGACACCGGTAAATCTTGGGTATCTTACACAAAGTGAAATACGTCAATCACGAAAACACAATTCCTACATGGTTCCCCTCATAAGAGGTAATTTGACATCATCAATTTTATACACAAAAGTAGCATGGTGTTAGGTCCCCCGGGGACTTGGTGGAAAGGAAAACGGAGTTTCTTGTTTAATGGGACGAGAGCTTCGGTTTTGCAAGATCAGAAACATTCCAGAGGCAGATGGTGGTGACGGCTACAGAGCAATGGGCATGAGCTTCCTACTGCTTAAATACACTTGAAAGTGGTTAGGATGACAAATTCTATGTTATACATATGTATCACGCAACAATTTATTAATTAAAAATAAATGCCAACATTTAGTATTGGGGGAAGGATGAGAAAAGGATTCCAAATTACCATTAGACAGCTAGTGTATAAGATGGGATGAAGAGTGTTTTTTTTTTTTTTTTTTTGCGGTACCGGGGATTGAACCCAGGGGCGTTCTACCTCCGCGCTACACCCCAGGCCCTATTTTTTATACTTTATTTTGAAACCAGGTCTCACGAAGTTGCAGAGGGCCTCACTAAGTAGTGAATAGTGTTTTTAACAAAAATAATGTGAGGGAATCCAGCCTGATAGGGGAGAAGAGTATGAATTGTCCAATACACGTGACGGGAACATCTAAATGGAAATGTTTTCTGGACAGCTGGAGACGGCAGATAAGGCCTTGTGGACAGAACAGGAAATGTGCGGGTTTTAACTTTAGTGCCAACATTTCGGGGGTAGAGGAGAGAGGGGCCAATCATCAGTTCAATTCTGAGCCCTCGCTTTTAACAGAGATGTCTTTGAAATAGATTGCTGTATTTATTAAAAGGTTTCTTTTGTATTTGAACATCTCTGGATGGTGATGGTCTTTCAATGAACAGCATCTTTTATGGATAGCTGTACTGAGGTAGTCGACAAGTAGAAACTGGGTTCCGTCCCCAGTACCACACAAAAAGAACTGCATTGTTAGAGGATGCATCTTAATTGTTCTCACATGCAAAAAAAAAAAAAAAAGTCAACAGCATCTTTTGATGAAAAATAACAGGTTCAATAACAGAAACTAATGCTAGCGATCTAGAGTGCTTGGGCAGGCTTATTGACAGAATCACAGCGCAGCCTCGGGGAAAAAGCAGACCCAGGACCAGAGAGTCTGGAGGTGATAAGACCCCTCCTTCTCCTCCCCACCCCGAGTCTCTGTTTCATTCTTCCTGTAAATTGACTTCTCTCCTCCTTAGCTCCAGCTTTTGCTCCAAGAAAAGACTGACTTAACTCATTGTCGGTCTCAATACAGAATTCCTGGGTCGGTCAGAATCTCACTGCTCAGCTGGGATCCCACCGAGTGCAGTCAAAAAAGGGGGTCATGCCAAAGGAGGGGGCTTCCTGTGGATGGCTACAAAATCAGTATGGCCCCAGTGGCCCAGGAAGAACCGGGGCACACACCCCCAGGAAGAGGAAAGATGCTCAGAGGTGCGAAAAGCAGGTCAGACCAGGGACATTGGAGTTAAACATACATCTTTAGCCCCAGGAGAAGACTTGAGGGTCCTGCAAGGCAAACAGAACTGGAGATACATAGCAGGGTAAGAAAAGAAAATGAGTGTTAGGGAGAAGGAATCGGTCACAACAGGGCAGGTTGTGACTTAATGTTAACAAACATCCTGTTGGATATAAACTTATTTAGATGGCATATTTATAGACTGTGAACTTGTTTGTTTTGGTGCTGAGTACCAAGTTCACAGGCTTGTACATGCTGGGCAAACCCTCTGCCACCGAGCTACATCTCAGCCCTAACGATCATCCCATTGCAATATTTTATTAAATAATTTTATATATGAAAGCATGTGTGCATATTATCATCCAATGAACCTGCAGAGCTGGGATTTAAATAAGAGATGGGAAAACCAAAGCTAAGAAAGTTAGCAACTTGCCCACTATCAAATAGTTAGCACGTGGCAGATCACAAGTCGCACCAGGTGTGTTTGTTCCAAAGCTCTTCTCTTTCCAACACACCCACCTCTTTGTGTTGATTTGATTGTGGCATCCTCTCTTTCATCTCTGGGATTCAAACAGTGGCTAAACAAATATGTGTCATAAAAATACTACAGGAATAGTTTCTATTTGAGATAGGAGACTGATTATTTCACCTCTCCAATGATTTCCAACTATAAGATTTCATGAGCTTACTATTTTTCACTCAGTGACTTTATTCTGAAAGAATTTATTATAAGCCAAAACAAATACTCTTTCCCTCTGTCAAACATTTGCAATCTTAGTGACCTCCAAAAGGAAAATGTTCTCTATAGCATCAACATTGGTAAGAATTCTGTTTTCTCTTTCTTTTGTACTTTCTTTTCAAGAAAAGAGATGTCGTTCGTTCATCCTTACATAAGAAACCTAGTAATCGTAAATATATTCAAATGTGAGAATCAAGTTTTCTAGAAAGAATGAACCACAGATGATAAAAATAGATAAAAGAAAAGTTTTTACAAGACTACTCAAGGTTGAGTATTGCTTGTAGCCTCAAGCTGTCGTTGACTTATAACAACCAAGTACAGCTTGAGTGATGCAGTATTATTCTCAAGATTTCAGACGCATCAGGTCAAGAACCTGCACGAAAAAGAATTCAGGTGGAGATGGTTCTAGGAGGCCGGAGCTCTGGGGCTGTCTCCACTGCACTCGATAGCTTGGATTAAATTTGTTTTAGCCTAGCCGTTCGTTGACTTTGCACAGGATTTCACTAGAAACATATATTCCATTTCTAGAAGGAAGAGAGGGAAGGAAGGAGAGAAAGTACATACACCTCCCTTTTAGAGTTTTGGAGTTCTTGTTCTCCATGGATTCCTCCCTGCACTTTGAGAAACGATGTAGCAGAAATAATATATGCACACACAATTAATGTTGTCATACATTTTAAATTTTTTATAACATTAAGAAATGTCTGTGAAAAGACGTTAGAACTGTGTAAACAAAATGAAAACTATGATAAGAGAAAGAATAGTGATAAATGATATAATCACCCAGGACACTAGATTTTCCTGTAAAACACACTTGTAGGGTTTACAGAATACAAACATGGACTATTGGAGGGGACAATTCTGAATAAGGAAAAAAATAAGAACAGATGCTATGTTAAGATAATCATTGATAAATCCATTTAATCTTTGAAATGAAAATAAAGAATAATCCTTATTAAAGGAAACTCTTTGGTGAATGCCATCTGCAAACTGAAGTCAACTTGATCCAAATCTCCATGCAGAAAAGTGTCGCCCTAATCATGAAACATTTTTAACACCTACAGAGCCAAACGGCAGCGTAAATGCCACTCAACACAACATCCTTAAAAATATCAACTTTTATAAGTTTTCATTCAAGACTGACAGGCCCCACACTAATATTTTATGAAGGAAAACTGATAATACATGTTCATGCTTTTCTTTTAACTTTATCCATACAGAATTCTAAAATATTAAGTTACGCATGTGAATTTTCTAATATAGTTTTACTTGAAAGAAAATACATTTGACTATACTTTTCTATAAGAGAAGTCTGATACACAACGAATCCACAAAAAAAAGGAATTTTTTTATCTACCAGTTGCCTTCCTTCCTATAGTAAATAAGAGTATAAATATATACTCTGGAAGACACAAGAAAGCCAACTGGAAGTGATTTTTAAAATAATTATCATGAATTTACAAAAATCAACTTGAGACTCTACACTTAAGTCTGCCATTGTCATCAATTAAACTATTAATTCTAAGCCACAGAATCTTGTACTGGAATGAATGAGGGACAGTGGCTGCTCTAGTCAGTCTCATCCACTCTAATAAGCTAGCCCAGGGCCACTCCCTACCCCTGGCTGGGGACTTTGGCCTCCAGCCACCCTCTATGACATCAGAGCCCATGGTGCCTAACTAAAAGCAACAACTTTTATAGACCAGGAATACCTACAAGAAGACATGTCAAACTAATGCTATGTCCTGCCTCTTTTGAGACCCTGTGTCAAAACAAAAAATCAAAAGGGGTTTGGGGTAGAGCTCGGAGGTAGAATGTCCCTAGGTCTAATCCCCTGTGCCACCACCAAAAACAAACAAACAAAAAAATGTTGGGATGTGTAATATGTGGTGGGGGAAATAAGACCATACAACAGAGTAAGGAAATGCTAACCTACAGGCGTTCTGTGCACACAATTCAGGCAATGACAACGCGCTGTACCGGTCCAGGTTCTGTGAAGGAGATGGGTCTAGCAATGGGTCATGAGGATGAGCAGGACTTGCGGTACAGAGGAGAAGTCAGATCATTCCAAGTGCTGGAATGGGATGAAGGTGGAAGGGAACCTGGCAGACACACAGGAAATGAAATGTACAGCTAAGGGGAAGAAAGGATTCCCACAGAGAAACCAGGAGAGTCCTGGGAAGTCCCTAGGGGCAAAGGCTCACATAATACAACAGATAAAACACACATCTCAAAGATGGAGGGAGAGGGATTGACGAGCAGCAGTCATTCAAGGTGCAAGGACCTCCTCTCCTTCTCCATTCCTTCCAAAGCTTCTCACCGCAAATCCCAAACCTCACACCGAAGAGCTGGTTTTCTAGTCATGCTCTCTCTGTCAGGATAAAATTGGGGAAAGAGAGAAAGCAAGCCAGCAGAAAATGCTGCATTCGAATCAGCGAGCGAGAAGGAGCCAGTACTGATTCTTTGCCAGAGACTGGCCAGTAGACAGAGGCACATTTGAAAGAAAGTTGCTGCTCCACAGAACAAGTGTGAGTACATGGATGTGGAATGGTGAGAGCACTTGGCAAGGAGCCAGCAGCTCCAGGGACAGGATCACACCTGCTGAGGAAAAAAATTTGACTTTTTTGTGCATGTGTATGGTACTGGGGATGGAACCCAGGGGCCCTCTACCTCTGTGCTACATCCCCAGCCCTTTTTAATTTTTATCTTATTTTTTATTTTGAAACAGGGTCTCACTAAGTTGTTGAGGTTGACTTCAAACCTGCTATCCTCCTGTCTCAGCCTCCCAAGTACTGGGATTACAGATGTGCACCACCACTCCCGGCAAGAATTTGATATACACAAGGGAGGTGGTCTGGAGTGGACACGTCAAAGAGTTAAATTTGTAGGAATTGCAATTTCCATAAGAGAAATACTAGATAGAGCCAGGCCAGTGAGGGACACTAGAATTACTAGTACTAGACAATATAGGATCATTTGTAACCAGTAAGTCAATAGAATATTTTATGAGTATTTATCATCATATAATATATACACACGTATACATATATTAGAATTAAATTAATTATTAATTACTAATTAAATATTAGTAAATTATTAATTCTGATATGTCAGAATTTAAAAAGAATAAGAGATGTGGTTCCTAACCTGAAGTAACTTACAGTATTATATTTTTAACTTGGAAATTACCAAAATTGTTCCTTTTCCTTTTTAAACTTTTAATGATATGGCTTTCTATAAAGTGTGATTTTTACTGAGTCCACGATATAATTGGTTTTAAGTAGGCATGAAGCTCCAAATTTATAATGAAGTCATTTTTGCTAAAATCTAACTCAAAAAAGAGGGAGAGAAAAAAATATGTTCCCTCTGAAATATAACTATAAACCTAATGAATTTCTTAAAAGGAAATTAGTAAAATATCTACAGAGGTTAAGAAAATGACACAAATCCCTATCGATACGGCAGGTGATGTCTCTATTTTAGTTTCTTCCAAAGTTTTAGTGCCAGAGCCTCAACAGCCACTCTCTATTATTTTGTCTTTCATATTCTTTTTCAGAAATTTGGCCCAAAGATGTCACTTTAGATATGCAAACTTACCTGCCCAAAAGAGAGAAATTCCAGGAAGACCCTTTGAAAGGAAATAATTTGTCAGAAAGTTCCAGTAGAACATCGAGATGGAACTTTAAGTTTTGGAGTTTGAAAATATTTTAGAAATTGAATGCCTAGCCGGGCGTGGTGGCACACGCTTGTAATCCCAGTACTTTGGGAGGCGGAGACCGGAGGATCTGGGTTTGCTGCCAGCCTCAGCTCTCTCTCTCTCTCTCTCTCTCTCTCTCTCCCTGTCTCTCTGTCTCTCTCTGTCTCTCTCTCTCTCTCTCTCTCTCTCTCTCTCTCTCTCCACTTAGTGAGGCCCTCCGCAACTTCGTGAGACCCGGTTTCAAAATAAAGTATAAAAAATAGGGCCGGGGGTGTAGCGCGGAGGTAGAACGCCCCTGGGTTCAATCCCCAGAACCGCCAAAAAAAAAAAAGAAAAGAAAAATTGAATGCCTACCATGTACATAATCTCTTAAGATAGATATCTATATGGATGTATAATCTAGACTAAATTTCTGAGTGCCCCAGAAAAATCTAAATAAAAATTTACTAGAATTGGTATTACTCATTATTTTGCTTTTATTTGAAGCTTGGATTTGCAACAGCCCTGAAGTAAAAAGGCCAAGTGATTTTTTTGGGGGGGGTCTCTACTTTCCTTCTTTATCTTAGAATTATCACTGGGCGTGTTCTGATGCGTCACTTCTTCATTCCCCTCAGGAAGCAATTCCAACACACTCGTCCATTCACAACACAGTTGCAGATCTAGTTGTAACTGAGAAAAGGGTCCAGTGTGGCCAGTAATCCTAAGAGCTGTCCTACCCGGGAAAGATACACTGTCCCCCTTAGCCCTCCACCCAATGCCCGCTGATGATAGCTGTGACTAAAGAAGACGATTGACTCAGCCAGGATCATTAAAAGGTCTCCCGGCAAACTTACCATTCTTCTTTGAAACGGAATCAAATGCATCTGCTACACATTGGACAGGGAACGAAGAGGCAGGAGATAAAAGCAAAATAAAAAGGGACCCGCACATGAGTCGAAGCGTGGAAAAAGCAGCCCCCTCCTCATTTCACTTGTCTCTGAAGATGCACTGAATTGCTGCATTTTCAAAAAATCCAGGTGGGTGGACCGGGGGTGTAGCTCTATGGTAGAGTGCTTGTCTAGCGTATGCCAGACCCTGGATTCAATCCCAGCTCAATAATAATAATAATAACTACTATTATTATTATTCAAGTTGGCAATCAAGAGCTTGAGCAAGCAAGAGAAGTTTAATGAAGATCAGTGTGTGCTATGGGTCCATCCAAATGCTAAAAATTAGAGAAATGAATTTGGTTACCGATTTAACAGCAACAGTAAAATTCCATGCGTGGCATTCCTTAAGTAGAGAGGGAAATAGAGCATTACTATACAATGAGTAGGAGTTACATAGTATTTCTCTATTCCTTTATAACTCTCTTTTATCAAATATTTCTCCATCACATATAAAACTGTCCTTCTCTTTTGAATTTTAAGCATCGTTTTTCCTGGTACCCAAGCTTGCATTCTACAGAACCATGGAGCAACCCATTGTACTCATCATGAAGTATTTAACCCTCACAGCTCAGACTGAGGATTACAGCAACACGATCCCGTGTGTCTGAGAAGCTATTCTCTTACAACTCGTGTAGACGCTTATTTTTCAACCCATCATCAGTAAAAGAAGAAAAGTTTTTGACAGTACTATAGAAATAAAGTGAGAATGGAATTTCTGTTTTCTAAAAACAGTCTGTGAATGATCTGCTTAAAATTTTTCAAATATGTTTACAATAGAAATCATAAAATCCTATCCATAAATTTCTTCCAAAAATTCAGAATACTAAAGTATTTTTCAGTCGGGTGTGGTGGCGCACGCTTGTAATCCCAGTACTTGGGAGGCTGAGACAGGAGGATCCGGGTTCGCGGCCAGCCTCAGCTACTTAGTGAGGCCCTCCGCAACTTTGTGAGATCCTGTTTCAAAATAAAGAAGAAAAAATAGAGCTGGGGGTGTAGCTTGGAGGTTGAATGCCCCTGGGTTCAACCCCCAGTGCCACAAAAAATATATAGATTTTTATAACAATAAAAATAAAAACACCAACATCTGTGTATGCCTCAGATCACCAGATCAGAATCTCTAGGGGTGAACCTTGGTAAATGATTTTACTTTTTATTTCCTGAAGGTGAGTCTAAAGTACAAGCAGGGCTCAGAAATCCAGGATTCAATGGCCCCGAAAGTCCTTTTAGTGCCACACAACTGAACGCCAAGTCCTTCCTGAAAACATTCCACAGAACTCCAGGTACAATTCCAGACCCTATCTCTGCTAACTTCCAAGTGCCACTCAGAATTTGAGGATGACCATCAAATTCCACACTGCTGTTGTCAGATTTAGTGAACTAATATACACTTCAGATGTCTGAATTTCCAACCACCGTCCACATGGCAGTCACGGTGAGATGCCATCCATCAGAAACATTCACTGAGCATCTCTGGGGTGTTGCGAGGCCCACAGCATGGAGCACGGCCGAGGTGGGTCCAGTTACACACACACCCCTCAAGGGACTCACGCTCACGCCTGAAAATGCTCCCACTCTGGGATGGAAACTGTAAATGTCAGGAGAGTAATGGATCAGCATCATGGAGACCCAGAGAGGGAGGAAGAACTTCCAACTGGGAGGAGCAGAAAACACAGCGTGAAGTGGGAGATGGGTCAACTGTCAACAGAAGGTATTTGGGGATCAAGACAGAGGAATGAGCGCGAGAGTCTGGGAGCAAGAATGAGGCAGGAGAAACGGGAACTCGAGAGCCAACCACCTACCTCTGCAGAGAGAGGCGGGGAAGGAGGGAGGCGTAAGCCATGGAACTCAGCAAGTGGACATTGACAGGACAGATAGCAGTTAAGAAAGAACGAAGGAGCTGGGCGTGGGGGTACACACCTGCATTCCCCATACTTGGGAGGCTGAGACAGGGAGGATGCAGGTTCGAGGCCAGCCTCAGCAACTTAGTGAGACCCTGTTTCAAAAATAAAAAATAAAATAGGGCTGGGGGATAGCTCAGCAGTAGAGAAACCTTAGATTCAATCCCAGTACCACAAAATATATATATAATTAATATATTAATGTATTATTAAAAATTAATCTATATTAATAAAAATATTGTTGACATATAATAGTATATATCATTGTAATATACTATATAATTAATATATTAATATGTTCTTAAAGGTTATTAATCTATATTAATAAAACATGTTAATATACAGTAGTATATTAACATAGTATAATATAGTATAATAGTATAATACTATACTATTGTATATTATAATATACTAATCATATTATATATAATAACAATATAATAGTATATTATTACAATAATAGTATATTATAGTAGTATATTATTGCAATAATATACTATTGTTATTAATCTATATTAATGTTAATATACAATAGTATATACTATTGTATATATTATTTATATGCTATGTAATATATACTATAGTACATGATTGATATATATAATATTACATAATATTATATGTTATAATTGGCATATGGACTTTTCGAACAAAGGATTCCGGTGCTCAGTCTAGCCTCAGCAGCACGCGGCTGGGCCGCTCCTCAGTCAGCAGGAGTCTCCGGGCTCTTCTTTCTCCATTAACTCTCGGGTTTCATGTAGTGCCTCCTCACTTCTAAACATAGAGCTCGGGCACGCGCTAGAACTCAGAAACACCTCTGGAAGGTGAATTGACACCTGCATGGCTGGCCCCTGGACACAGGAGTGTTTGGGGCAGGAAGACTGGGTGTGGAAGTGCCCGGGAGCGGGCATCTCGAGGTGGCAGGGGACCCGCAGGACGACAAGCAGGCTGTGCAGACAGCACAAGCCCAGGGTTCTTGTAGTCTAGACACCTCAACACGCTCTTTCTCTGTCCAGTTCAACCACTGGTATACAAGAGGAAAGATGAAAGATGATTAAAAATTGATATGGACGCATAACTGAGTCCTGGAAACAACATTCAAAAAAGCTTGTAAATGGTTTGCCAAAAATGGTGACACCCTTTTTAGAAAGGCCATGAAATCGGGATGTTGCATTATCTTGATTTTATAGGTAGAAAAACCATCTTTGTTAGGGAAAAAACTAACAAAAACAAAGTACTGAGTGCTCTTAAACAAACATGTCATGGATGTCCACCCTTGTGTCATGTGTTGAGAGAAGTTTCTTTACTTCTCTGATTATGGTGTAGACAGCATCTAAATCATAACATTTTCAGTTCTTTAGTCATCTGAATCCTATATATAGTAACCCATCCGATAGTAAACTTTCAGGTTCAACACAACTCTTTGAAGTCCTCACCATGCCTGCTAAAACTGCCCCCCATGTGCCTCGTAGTCTCTTCCTCTGAGCTCCTCTTCCCACCAAGTGCTGAGCGATATGATCGCTTTGGGAAAACTGTCCTAGTTTTTAGAAATGCCATTACGTGTCAGCTAAGTGAGATAAGCCAGACTCAGAAAGTCAAGGGTCACACATTTGTTCTCATGTGTGGAAGCCAGACAGAAGAAAGGAAAGAAAAGAGACCTCATGATAATAGGAAAAAAGACCAGTGGAGTGGTGGAAGGGGACGAGGAGGGTGGAGGGGAGGGACAGGGAAGGCTGAGGAAGGAGACAGACCCAACTATACCACATGCATATATAAATGTATCACCACGAATCTCCCTCTTACGTATAATCATAAGGCATCAATAATTTTTAAATACAGCTAAGCGACTCACATTTATTCCAGCTCCTTTATCAAAATAATGGTTTTACATAAAAGTTGACATGACCGCCATTTTTATGCAGTAGAAAAACCTTCCCCTCCGTACTCCCATGTTCACAGCAATTATTCCCAATGGAAAAAAGGGGAAGGGACACAAGTGTTTATCGACAGGTACCCGGATACACAAAATGCAGCACACACGTACAGTGCACTATTCCTCGGATCTAAAGAGGAAGGACATAGGGCAAGATTGATGAGCACTTAAGATGAGCCAAGTGAAGCTGGCCAGTCACAAAAGAACAAATACTGTTACATCCCACTTACATGAGACAGCAAGAGTAGTTAAATTCACAGAGACACAAAGCAGAATGGGGTTACCAAAAGCCGGGGGCGGAGGGGACAGGGAGTTGTTATTTAATGGGTGCTGAGTTGCAGTCTGAGCAGACGAAATGTTCTGAAGATGGATGGAAGCCATGCTTGCCCAACAAGGGGAAAAGTTAATGTCCCAGGGCTATATGGGGAGCCACCCCCACCCTTTATCTGTAGTTTTGTTTCTTCTGGTTTCAGTTGTCCTCGTCAGCTGCTGCAGTATCACAGTTTTTGAGTTCTGTTCTGTGTGTAGTTTACAGGTAGCCTAACACTGGATGAAGGACAATGGCCGCGCCACACACCGGTGTCATCTCTTCACCCTCGCGCTGCCCCATCTCACACCATCACGAGGAGGGAGCGTACAAGACAGCATTTTGAGAGAGAAAGGCCACATTCACATAACTTTTATTACAGGATATTGCCATAATCATTTTATTGCTCTTGATTGTCCTTAGTCTTACCATACCTCATTTATAAGTTGAACTTTATCATAGGTATAGATGTGTAGAAAAAAGAACATACCTGGAGTCAGGGGCTGCCCACAGTTTTAGGCATCCACTGGGGGTCTTGGGCATACATAACCCCCTGTTGATGAGGGAGACCACTGCCCTTCCAATGGTTAACGTGGCAAATTTTATGACATTCTTAAAAAAATAAATGTTCCTCTAGTACTGAGACTCCTTAGAGATGTTGCAGATGTAGGAATGAATAGTTTGGGTTCAAGACTAATATATCTAACCACAGATGCAAAAACAAACTCATCCACATGTCCGTTTTCATTCCCTTAACATATACATCGAAGAATCATTTTCTCACATGAACTAGAACAAAGTCCACTAACGTACAACGCTCTTATTCAGCGATCTTGGTTTAGGGGATGCAGAGAAACCAATGCTAAAAACAATGACACTCTTCAGAAGGTCCTCTTTCATTTTTATGAAAATGTTAGGTTTTTATAACTCATAGTCTTCTGGCAAATTTTCACAAAAGTACTTAGTAAGGTTACCAGGATGAAAGTTTTGGAGCTGAGTGTGAATGAATCTATGGATGACACAGAATGAGCCACCAGAGATGTTTAAATTGAAAAAAAAAATTTTGCTGTTATTATCCATATTACCACTGTGGGCCAAAAACAAAACAAAAAAAAAAGGTGAAATAACAGTCACAGATTTGCAAGTAGCCAGACAGTTTCTTCTGCAGAGAGACGCTAACTTAATAATCCCTTCTCCTCAGGAAGTCACCAGGTACTTTCTCCCTTTCCCCTCGATAGGTTTGGCCTTATTAATTCTCATTTGGAAAGGTCAGAGTTCCACCCTGGCCAAAGAAAGATGTTTGACTGAATCAGAGAGACAATGCTAGCCCTTCTGGAAAAAAAAAAGAAAAAAAAAGAGAGGGATATCAACAAGTTCTGTAAATTAAACACAATTCAATAAACTTTCACTTGTTCTAATCCTCCCCACATTTAATCAGAATGGTTAAACAATCCTCCCTTCATTCCTATTCATTTTTAATCTCGTTGTCAGAATTTCTGCCATAAGCTTTGTTGGTATTTAAGAAAATGAGCTGTTTCTCTTTGAATTACCTTTTTTAATAATTTTGAATTAATGAATGCAGTTTATAGACCATCTTTTTTTTTTTGGTACTGGGGATGGAACCCAGGGGCCTTTTATCTCTGGGCTACACCCCCAAACCTATTTTATTTCTTATTTGGAAACAGGGTCTCACTAAGTTGCTGAGGCTGGCTTTGAACCTGCAATCTTCCTGTCTCAGCCTCCCAAGTGCTGGGATTAAAGCATGCACCACCATGCCTGGCCACCATCTTTAATATACATACCCAGCAGGCAATTATTGGCACTTTAAATTTAAAAGAAAACCTTTATTTTGTGCAAAATAAATGGAACAGTATGACAGTGTTTGAAAAATATTTTTGAACTATCATTTGATCATACTATTTGAACCCAATAATGATTTTGCTAATTATGCTGTATTCACTTGGTAATATATTATCACTTATACTTTACTACACTGATACACCCTACACAATGTATTACTGTACTAACTTGATAAAATGCTTATAGTACAGTTCTACCAAACAAAATTGGCCTGGAGATATACTGTAAATATAATTCTTCAAGTTTTATAAAGGTACCAACAGGGCTCCGAATCTTTCTTGAACTGAGGCCAATTTCTTAATCCTGGCCCAAAGCCACACACACACACATGACACAGTGCCTGGCATTGTATACGTATAAAAACTTGAAGCTGTGATTCACTCGTAGAATATGTGGAGTCAGGAATCTCTGCATGCCTTGTTTCCTCGGCTCTAAAATGGGGACAACGGTCCCCACCTCAAGTAGCGCTAATGAGGATTCCATGCACGTGCAAGTATGCTCTACTCCTAATTATCCTGGACTATAGTAAGCAATGAACAAGGTCATCATCATCCTCTCACTACCTAAAACATTTTGATATAAGAAAACCTAAGTTTGGAGAGATGAAGCATCCTAATTTATCCGACGACACACAACTGATACGCGGTAGAGCAGAGATGTAGCTCATTCCAGGTCTTTGAACCATTCCATAGTGGTCAATATTCCTCTTAAATATGGCAAGCAGAACCGGTTCCAATGTTAGAAACACAAGAGTAGTTTTGATTTGCATCTCCCTGATTGCTAATGATGTTGAACATTTTTTAATGTATCTATTGGCCATTTGTATCTCTTCTTTCGTGAAGTGTCTATTCATTTCAGTTGCCCACTTCTTGATCAGATTATTTGTTTTTTTAGTGTGAAGTCTTTTTAAGTTCTTTGTATATCCTAGATATCCAAATTATGGAACCAACCTAGGTGTCCATCAACAGATGAGTAGATTGCAAAATTGTGGGCAATTCACACCATGGAATTCTATTCAGCAATAAAGAAGAACAAAATAACATCATTTGCTAAAAAATGGAAGGATCTGGAGAACATTATGTTAAGCGAGATCAGCCAATCACAAAAAAAGAAGGGACATATGTTTTCATTAATACGTGCAACCTAGGGAGTAGTGGGGACACACAAGGGACTCCGGTTGATAATAGAGAACCCTCAGTGGGGCAAGGGAAGTGGTACAAGGGAAGGGGAAGGGCAAGAAAGAAGTGAACCAGTGGAATTACTATCATAAACAAT